>WEIU01010604.1:45206-112417 GCA_013389925.1 Aegithalos caudatus | reverse complement strand
CTGAAGGTGGCCCAGATGGTAAGGGGCGAGAGGGGCGGGGGGCGCTGCCGGGGCTCCTGCTGGGGCCCTCAGAGCCCGCGGGAATCGCGCTTATCCTGCCGGACGGTTCTTGTAAAGGCGCGCCCGGAGAGCGCCGTCGGGCAGCGCTGGGGCCGCGGCTCCCTGCGGGTTTGGCCCCTCAGCTCTCGCAGCTCCCAGCAGGACGAAAAGCCCACGTTCCTCTGGCGGAGAGAAGCGTTGCCGTCTGTCGGAAGCTGCCTTTGCCTCTTCCTAATGCAGCAATGAGCGCTTCTGAGCAGACAGACGGACGAGTACGAGGCCAAAGTAGCAGTGTTAACTTTTTGCCATTAACAACGATAGCACCGTGATGCGATGGCACATCGTGCTGCAGTGCAACACCTCGTTCCGTAGCGTGGGTAAGTTTTTAGGAGACAGCGGGGCCAAATGCCAGCACCCACATCGATCCGATACAGGTGGGCACCACAGCTGAGGCTGCAGCTCCAGCTGGCTCCGTGCCCTGTCTGTCAGAGACCCCCAGCAGTGACCCGGTGACACAGGGAGGCATGTGGGAGATGTATGACTGAAATTCAAAAGCAGTCGATGGTGGAATGCTGCCAGGATTTGAGCTGATGCCTTAAGTCACTGCATGAAATTCAGCTTCATGCAGATGTGGAGAAGATTAACAGATGGATAAGCTCTTTCTCATTTTTATGGCCCATAATTATCTGTGGGGTGATTTGTCAGCTTAATTACAGTAAGTGGCAGTGATAATGCCCAGGAAAGAGCATGAAAGGCATAGTGTACTGATACCTCCACATGTACATTTTCATCCTGCAAAAACTTGTGCCTTGACAGCTTTTTAGCCTGGAGTTGTTGTCTTCATCTTTTGTAAGCTCCCAATGCCTTCTTTCCCCCTGCCTGTATTTGTCCAGTAATTTTTTTAAAAGTTGTGTAGTTTATTAGCAACCAGATTTCTAAACTGACATTCAAAGTTAGGATTCATTATGTTCTACGTTACTGAGTAGTAATGTCAAATACTCAAGTTTCAGCTTTTAAGCTGCCCAGTTTCTTTTTTGTTATTAGCTGTCTGCTGCCCTTAGAAATTACCCTCCCTTAACAGCAAAAGATGAAGCTGACCATGACTGGTCATGGCTGCCTCCACCTGCGGAGCATCTTCGCTTGTGAGACCTCAGAGCTGTCCCTCACTATGAATTCTGTGCAGTAGGAACACAAAGAGTTGTCTGCTGCCTTCTTCTGGCATGGGTTGTTCCCAAACCATTGAGTGGATCTGGGGCATCTTTTGAGGAGACAAGTGCTCGTGTGTCTACATTGCAACTGACCTGTAGCCCTAAAACAGTAGATGTGTGCTCTGCTGAAATGCTGAGCTGAAAGTCTATTTGCTTTCACCACTGTGGAAAGAGCAGTTCCTTTTATGGACTAGAAATAACTAATCCTCTCTGCCCTCCACCCTGCTGTGGTGTCTACAGCTCTGAGGTGTGACTCCTAAAGCTACCACAGCCTGGTTATTTGTGCTGTAGTGTCAGTTTCTGGTGCATGTATTAAGTGCATGCATTCTTTACATGCTTTACATATTTTCATGTGTTGGCTGTAAATCTATGTAATTTTATGTAATGCTTCACATACTTTGCATAAAGTCATACTTTATCAATGCTGTTCAATCTAAAATTCATCCAAATTTAAGCAAGTGGCTTTCTGTCTTTAACAGAAGCTAAAATAATCTAAATTATTTTTCCTTTGCACTCTTTCAGCTTCACTTTCTTACATTTTTCTGCTTTTCATCTTGCCTGTAGACATCAGAAGGAGTTACCTCAGGTATTCAAGGACCTTGGGCAAGTGAACTTCTTGCAATATCACAAATCACAATAGCATCTTCTCAAATAATTCCATAAGAAAACCATGTTTGTGCTGTAGAAAGCATGTAGAAAAAAACATAATACAGTCATTCCATGTTTACTCCTGCACCCCATAAAATAGGGAGAGTGAAATATTTTTACAGTTCTCTTTTATCTCTTCTCAGACAGTATTTATACCCACAGGTCCATCTGTATTAGCATTCAGTTCTCCTAGTACAAAGTGCTGGCAGTAACTTTTTTGGTAAAGTTTTCTTTATGCTAAATCTGTTAACATTCCTGCACTAGTGTTGGTGTGGCTAGTGGCTATAGTCTTACTGAGAAAGAGAACCCTTATGCTGGCAAAGGGCAAAGGTAAGAACATTTGAGTTAGGTATATATCACACTAAATTGTGTACTGGGCCTCTGAGTGGTTATGAAGAGGAAATGTTACAAATTGTGTTCTCTCTTTCGTCCTCAGTCCCCTTTACCAAGGTGTAAAGGATGTGATCGAGAGCAAGAAAGAAACATTTTGCCATTTACTGTAATGTTAAGGGCTGTTTGCTGTGCTTGCAAGCTATGAAAACCCAAAAATTGTATGTATATGTGAGTGACATATTTCTAGTAGATGACAGCAACATACTATGGAAGGAAGTAGAAAATGCTACAGATGTTCTGCTGTAAGACAAAAGGACTGAAACTCAGGAATACTGAAGAGATTGTGCAGCCTGAATTGTTGCTAATTTGGGTGTTACCAGTACTTTCTCTTGAAATTCTGGGTGGTGTGGTTTCTAGTGTAGAATGAAATTGGGAAGAAAACATTGTTTCTTGCCTGTAAGCCTACACAAATTCCTTTACTTTTTTTTTTTCCTAGAGAATTTCTTTAACCTTGCAGAATGGTTATAGCTTTGAAAAGACAGTGTATTTTATGCATTGACTTCATGGCCTAGGGAATAGTCTATAAATATGTTGAAAATAAAAAGGAGGAGAAAACACAGTTATGCAGACTTGTGTATTTTGTGTGGCAGTAAGACAATTTGAAAGCTGCTTTTCCATGTGTGACTGTTACTAACCTTACTTGGGGCTCTTTTCAAAATCCAGTCTGAACTGACACTCTGATTTTAACAGGAAATTGCAAAGTATTTCAACATCTAACTTACTACAGCTTTTTTAACTTGATGTTGTTAACACAGCTTTTGCTTTTTCTTTCCTTTCCTTCTCTTTTTTGGTATTTGCTGTTTTGCAAGACCTCTTAGGGCTACATGCAGGATCCTGCTGTGCCCACCTTGGTTCTGTAGCAGCAGTGTGCTAAGCAAGTGTGGGAGTGGGTGTGTATCAGTGAGCACAATATACTTTGACCAGAGAAACTGACTTGAACAACTTGAATTTCAGCCAGCTTGCCAAAATTGACACAGATGGCACTTCTCAGCATTCTGCATGAGGTGTACTGGTTTGGTTGAGGCACATCTGCTTTGTGTCCGTGCTACTGCTGGCTTGTTTTATTATAAGCCTTTGTAGGAACCTCTGTTGCTTAGCTTGGCAAGTTCTCAGTAGATGGATTCTTGGGAGTGTTTTGAGGCATCCTGTGCCATTAGGGTCAGTGGTATGAATGTGCATTTGTATTGTCACCAGGATGGTTCAAGTGCCAGCGTTGATAGATTGAAGCAACTCTGGTTCCTGAATTTGTCCTAGAGCCCTCATGTGCTTTTTATATTTTCACAGCTGAAGTCTGGAGGATGCCCTGACACTGTATTGGACGAGGTCCTGCTTTCAGCACAGCCCATGTTAGACAGGGGAGCCTATAGAGGTGTCCCACTCTCTTAGGCACTTGGTAGGAGTGATTGTATCACCTGTCCAGAGTGACTGGTGCAGAGCTTTGCAGGCTGAAGAGAGAACAGAAGAGCTGACAGCTCACATGTAGGAGAGCCATCATGGCACAGCACATGCTTGTGCAGGTCTCTCAGGCTTCTCAAACTGTTCTTGGACCACTCCTTTTTCCCGAGAGGTGCTGAGTGACCCAAGGCCTTCTTTGCCTCTCTTTTCACCTCCCCCAGGTTGGGCCGAGCTAGCTTTGGTCACAGTTCAGACTGAAGGCCATTGTTCCCACAATGACACCACTGTTACTGTTACAGCTCTGTCAGAGTAAGCACAGCCTCAGAACACAGGGTGTTTTAAGCTAAAACCAGTGCTGATTCTGTTAGCTCAATGTGAACCATCAGTTTCACAAGACAGAAAACAAAAAAAATCAAAATTACCTTCTCAAGGCTGAAGAAAAGATTTACAAGCAACTGTAAAGTCAGAAAGGATAAACTCGATAAAAGTTGACTTAACCACATCATTTTAACTTGTTAAAAATGCTAAAAAGCTAAAGCTTTTTTGCAGAGTATCTATTTAATTTCCAAAGTATGCCTTGACAAAAGCAATGACATACTTGACAAGCGAATGGCCAACAAGACAGTCAGTAATTCTGAGCAACTTTGAAGTGTGCTGAAACCTCTCTGGGTTATTTGTATGCTAACATATAATTGCATAATACTATTCAAGAGAATATTCATTCATCTAACACTGAAGCTTAGAGAATGCTGGTAGTTAGGTTGCTGTAGCCAAGTTCCATTTCTAAATGTGCTGTATAATATCAGACAAATTTACTGGGGAGCTATATTGAGAAGCTAAAATATGAAAAGACAGCAAAATCAGTGCAAGAATACAATTCCTAATCAAAATCATTGATGCAAGAAAAAGAAATTCACAAAAGCAAGTGCTGCCTGGAATTATTTGAGAGCTACTCACTCTTTTAACTTGATCTTGAAACATCTTTCTGTCCATGGAGGTGACTGAAGTAAAACATCTAACTCTGTGCAGCAGTGTGTCAGTGACATGATTTTGCCTCTATGGTAATAAAGCTTCTCAGTCAGAAGGGAGGCATTCTGGTCATCTGCAGAGGTGCTGAAATGGTAAGCCTGTCTGTGGGTTCTGTGTAGACTGTGCTTTCTGGGGGATTGAGGAAAACCACCCCAAAAATGTGCAAGATAAACTACTGGCTAAGCGATGAGACACATTTTCTGAGGCCGAGGTCAGAGCTGTTGTAGCTGCTCATTATTTTGGTCGTTCTGCTGTAAAAGGACCTTGCTGGGCATGCTGAACAAAGAGAAAGAAAAAAAAAACCTATCTGAGTCTTAGATGGCTCCAAAGTAAGCTGGAGCACTCGAGTAAGGAATGTCCAAGCTTAGTAATTAAGCCCAGTAGGACTGGGAGGTCCTGTCATTTCCCCTCTGAGAACACCAAAGCCTGCTGCCTCAGCCAGTGGTGTTTTTCCATGCTGCTGCTCTGGGTGGCCATTTTTTCTCTCCAGGTGTTCGTGTAAGAGCTGGAAGCAAACACTGTGTTCTCTGCATGTTAACCAAGGAGTGCTTGCTGGTAGGCTGACACACTTCTATTTGATGAGGTGAAATTTCACAAGCAACACCATTTTAAAGAATTTTCCCCTTCTGTCTTGTATCTGTGCAGCTGTTCGCAGCTGCAGTGATGCAGATGTCCACCAGGTTACACAGTACCAGGGAACTAATGGAGCTTTTACTTCAGCTCTATGGCTTTCTTTTTCCATAAGTGTTTTTAGGGAACAGTGCAGCCATAGAGGCTACTGTGGGCAAGAACAAGTGTCTGGCATGCAAGGGCAGGAAATATGTAAGCTTGAAGTGGTTCCATGTGTTTCAAACCACAAGCTGAGAATGTAGCCCTTTTGCTTTTTCTCTTGGGCAGGGGAAAGTCTTGTGCCATCTGTTTTAATTTCTATCTACCTCTTTCAGGAAAAAAAAAAAAGAAACTTGTAATTTTTTCTGATGTCAAAACTGCTCTAGAAGGCTAAAAAAGTCATCTCCAGTACATTTTGTAAAAAGGCAATTATAGTCATTATTAAACACTAGGAATCTCAGCTCTGAATGTGTCAGTGAATGTTTTATTTGTTACTTATTAAAAGAGACTTTCTCAAAACTCAAAGTTGGAGCCATTTTTCATTGCTTATTTGGTGCATCCATTAGGATTTGTTGCAATACATTCATTAGCAATCTCTGTGCATGTAAAGGTGATTCTTTCTGTAGAGGTGATTGAGCAGAGGTCAACAAATACATTTTCTGAAATAACAAAAAAAAGGGAAATAAAGCATAGAAATAGACCACATCACCTGAGACATGTTTAGTATGCCTGAAAGAGCAGAGTGAAGTATTTGTGGTGGTTTCCTGGCACATTTGTTTTATGGGAAATTAAATTTTAAGGCACCATTTAAAAATCTTCGGTCACGTGGTGTCTGTGGATAAGATGATGTGGTGACAAACGTAGATTCTTACTGCTCTGCAACCCTTTTAAGATGTGCAAGAGCAGTGTGTTCCCTGTTCTGACTTTGTTTGGGGATGGTGTCCCTTTAAACATCCTCCTCTCCTGCCACAGACCGGATCCACAAACCAGTGGATCCCTTGTTTACAAGTTCAGTCTCCACCTGCTCAGAGCCTATACATGACAAAGAGCAAGCATCGTGCCAAGCATCCTTCACTGGGTTCCAGGACTGTAGGGGCTGGAACAATTTGTTGTGTCTCACTTTGATCCAGTAGAAGCCATAAGTGAGAGAAGCACACCTGAGCCTGAGGCTCTGGTAGCTGCTCTGCATTACTGGGGTATTGTCCCCCAAAGCCAGACAGCGTTTCCTTCTATGAGTAAGTGTTTCCTCCGCTCCCCTCCCTGGGGAGTCCCTGTGAGGTATTCACTCAGTCCTGTGGCTGAGCTGTCCCCTTTGTGCTATTGTCATGTCATAGGTGCTGTGGTCTTGTCCTCCTATTTTGTGGTGATATGTAAAGTATACACTAGCCAGAAATTGCTATTTTCTGTACACAGAGTTCAGACTCTGAAATTGCTGTGATTTCCCTTCACCCACCTGTGAGCTTCCTCTTCTTTGCATAACTGAGATTCTTAAAGGGGTCACTGTGGCTGAAACAAGTCCCTGCACTGTGATGATGGTCATTTGATAAATGTAATGGCAAGGACAGATGTGCATGACTGGTCAAGGCTAGGTTTTCAAAGCCAAAACAAACTTGGCTGCTGCTCCTGTAACAATAGCAGCAGCTGCAATGCTTAGGGCTTCCTCTTCTGCTCACAGCTTCCCTTAAGGAAAATGGAACTGTGATGATGACAAAATTGAGAAGCTGTTTCTGGGGGAATTTTCCTATAATATTTTGGCAGATTGTTTTGTTGCTTCTTTTTTTTAGGAGTACCACTAATGAGTTCATGACACAAGTGCTGACAGCTGGGCAAGGAGTATGCTGTTAATGTGAGATGACCATCAGCAGCTGCAGAACTGCAGACTGACTTGGCCTATTTTTCTCAAGTCTGTAATCATGCTCTGCAAGAGCTCTTTTCTTTATTTGGGAAAAGCACAGTCCCCACTTGCTGCTTCTCACCTGCTGGTTTGTTGAGCCTTTTGGCAATTGCTTGAGTATCCAACTTCCTAGCAGACACAGGAGTGCTGTGTCAGCCTGTTGGAGAGGCCTGTCAGTCTCCAGGCTCTCACTGAAATCTGTCAGCTGCAACAGTGCCAGGGGGAAATCTCATCTCTTCTCATTTTTCCCCCTCTTTCATCACCCTTCACTTCTCTGGCACCTTGCATAGAGTATTCACACTTAGAAAAGGATGTTCTCTGGTGTGCAAAGACTCACCCTGATCCAGCAACCAGGCTGTGATGATGCCAGTTCATCTGGGGATTGTCATGGTTTTCAGGAACTCTCACCTGTGTTTTCCTGATGAAAATCATGATATGCCAGCACAACTAACAAAGTGGACTTCAGTGATGTAAATGAGTCCTCCCCTTATTCAAGGAGACCTTGCTCAAGGCTCTGTTTCCATGGCTTAGCAAAGCCCTTGCTGGAGATGAGAGATAAGAACTTTTAACTGCTGTCTGTGCGACTGCCAGATGTCAGTGTGGTGATCTCTGAGGCACGGAGAGATATGGCAGGTGTCAACTGAAGATCTGAATCAGTCAAGCACTAAATGCCTCAGACAGTGAGAAGGGGTTGTGTTGTGAGCAGCATCTGATGAGCAGATCGCTGAGGGTTGGCAGGGGGAGGCATGAGACATCACCATGTGGTTCACGTGGTATCCCTTGATCTCAGCAACAACTTCCAGGAAGATGAGATTGCTTTTTATTTTTTTCATGCATCTAATGTGATAGGTTAACCAGAATGATCGTTGCCATGGGGTACTGGTTTTTGTGTTGTATGTCTCTATCTTAGTTTTCACTGGCTCTGTGCTGCTAGGTATGTCTTGGATATCCAGAACATGGTGGGAACTTTGCTGCCTGTGAGCATACACAATGTACCCTGGGCTTCTAGCAGCCAGCCACTCTGAACCAGGCCTGGTTGGCCTGCCAGCGTGGGCTCCTCTGTGGGTGGTATTGCCATGCACAGTTGGTGGATCCATTTTTAGACACCCATGAAATTTATCTACAGGAGCTCTATAACTTACAAGTATGGATTAAGCTCTTTCTGTATTGTATATCACTGGCAACATAGGACTTCACTGGCTTTTTAATGGGCAAGCAATCCAAACAACCCAAACAATAAATCTGAGAATGGCTCAGAGTGGCAGTCTCAGAGGTGCCTGGTTCCTGCCAGCAGTTCATCTTCCCAGCCAGCGAGAAGGAAGTATGGCAGGTGAGGTGGGTAGTCTCCTGCAGTCGTTCTCCATTTACACAAACCTACTCACACTGTGGGCTGTCTTCTCCTGTCATTCTGTGTCTGACTTGCAGGTTTGCCAGATGGAGGGAATGGTTGATGTGGCTGTCCAGGAGGATCTAGATGTTGGAAGTGCTTGACTTGCAGGAGAGAGAAGTATCAATCACAGCTTGCTGTGCAATTTTTCAATTTGGAGAGATTTGGTTATACTAATTCCCCTCATTTTTGGTTGCTATCACCAGATACTCCAGTTTCTCCTAGGGGAGTCTGGAGATTCAAGTCTCTTACAGTGTTTTTTGCTTCCTGTAATCTTTTGAGATGTGATTTAAAGATCCTCCCTACTATGCAAGGTAGATGATCTTCTATAGTGGGGTGAACTACAGCAGGAGCCATGTGCATATACAGGTTTTTGCAGCAATAAGGTAGTATTCTTCTAAAAGAGCTTGTTTGTGTGTGATGCAGTTTCCCAACAAGACCACAACTTGGGGAAGGGCAGAGAGCATAGGCTGAATTTTGCATCTACAGAAAAATAACACAATTGTACAGAGGATGTGTCTCTGCTCTTACTGAAAGAGCAGGCTCATCCATAATTCAGGGATTATTACTTGGTGGGAGAGACCATTGGAGTGGGTGGCCAGCTAGCTGTTACATGGGGGCTGTTGCCTACACAGAGAATTAATTCCTTATTAATAAATGAACAAGCTACAGGGTTCTCCTGGCTTTGTTCACAGTAGTATTTTCAGTTGTTGCAGGTGGTACCTCTTTGAAAGTTAGAAGGAAAGCAGATGTGTTTCCCAGAGCTGGAACCTTTCTAGGGCATTTGCTGTATTAAAAATTCTGTTCCTATCCTTTGCAGACATGCTAGCAGTCAGCTGTGCCATAAATAGTGTTTTGCAGTGGATTTTATGTGTTTGGGGAATTGTTTGTAACTTGCATTATGCCATTTGTGCAATATTACTCAGTTGCTGCAATACTTTGAGGGTCGTGTGTGCAGCTTTTATGTAGATTGGAAAAGCTTACTGATAGTGCTTTTGCAGTTGGAATGTTTCAAATTTAAGTTGATTTTTAAACAAATTGGAGAGAAGAAATAAAATTATGAGATTGTTGTGGGTAACAAGCTTTTCTTTTTGTCACTAATTCACTGCCTGATGAGAATATAGCATGTTGTTTGTCATGTAACTATGAAGTCCTCAGCTTTCAGTAAATAACATGCAGGATTGTATGGTGCCTTTCAGTGTGTGCAAGCAGCTGTGGGATTGTGGCAGGGAGCTAGCTCAGCTGGCTGGGGAGGGATTGAAGTCCTGCATGAACTGTGATCAGTGGCAGGTAAGACTTAATTGCAGCTAGTCATTACAAAGAATTGCCTTTTTAATGATCATGGCTAACACCCTGCAACAAGGGCTCTTTAATAATGTCCTTCATGTGCTGGTTCTGGGATTTCCCCACACCCTTTCCTACCACTGAGGCCTGGGCCTGGGCAGGGAGATAATTTCTTATTAATAGATATAGAACACAACTTGCTTGTACTTAGGATTGCCCTCTTATCTGTGTTGTAGAGGGTCTGAATAAGATTATTTTGCCTTTTCTCACCCTCCCACCATTTTTATCTTCAATAAATAGCCCCTGGATGATGGTGCACAAAAGAAGTGACTTATCAGAGGCCAGGCAGCCTCCTTATTTTAGCAGAGCAGCCAGACAAGAAGGAAATCTGCCCAGACATAGAGGCTGCGAGATGATTGTGCAACCAAAGACTGACTGCTTCACAGAACCATGCACTTGCAGGCAGCTGATTTCAGCTGTCATTAGTGAAGTCTCAAATGGACTGTGCCTTTTGTCTTCTTTTTCTAGTTGGGGTTTGTCAGTTGCAGCTCACATTTCCAACACTACCCTGGAAGAAGGAAATCTCTATTACAGCAGCAGTCAACATTGCTGCTTCAATTAGCTGAACCAGTCTTGCATGAACTACAGTTGTGACCTTGGTCTGTGCTTTGCTCATCTTTCTGATTTGGGAAGCTATTAAAAATTGTTTTACTCCATCCAGAAATATGTACTTAATAATATGTGAGTGTTGCTTCACTGTGTTGAGGTGTAACATTTGGAAATGTCCAGCTGTAGTCAGTGACATTTCTCCAGGGCACAGTTATCCTGATTGGCTCTCACAGGGATGGAAAATTCCATTTACTCTCTTGGCTGGTGTCACAAGCTGGAAACTTTGACTTTTTTTCGTTCAAAATACAAAAAGCATTTAGCTCTTATTATATTTTTTTAAAGGCTGTGATGAAACTGCACAGAAGTCAGTGCTGTCCCTTGCTCCAAATTTGCAGACACAGTTTCTGTACAATTGCTTGTATTAAAACTTGGGTAAGTTTTAAAATAGTGGAAATCAAACAGGTTTTTTCAATTTTATGAATAGTTCTCAGGGTCCTCCTCTTTCCAGATTCAGGAGGAGGGACATTAAAGCTGTACAAAGTTTCATCAGTCCTCCAGCAAGTACAATGCATGAAAAAGAAAAGCACTTTCAGGTATTACCAACAGGAAACTGGTGAGCCAGAGCTGCTGCCTACAGTGTTTGTGCAGGTGTAGCACTATGCTGAGTCCTGTCCCCTGACATTTTCCCCCTGAATGGTGCTAATGTTTGGTTAGCTATTTTCAATACGTGCCCCTAGAGTGGGCAAGATAGTTAGGAAACATTAAAAGAGGGAATTGGAGTGCATTGTCGTGTATAGAGGGAAATTTGGATGGGAAAGAATGAGAGATACAAAAGGAGAAGAAATGTGGAGTGTAACAGAGGGAAAGAAGAGGAAAGTGGAATAAGGGGCAGGAAAAAAAAAAAGGAAAGGAAACACTGGAGACAAAAAGTTGTCTCTTCCTTTGGGAGAATATACTAGAGGGGGAAAGTAAAGAAGAAATACTCAGAGAAGCACAAGGATGTGGTTGTACATTGCATGGCAAAGTAATTAAATTAAAAGATAACACAGAGCTGGGTGGATTATACATGAGGATGTGTATGTCACAGTATTATGGTAAGACTTTGAGATAAGAGTTATAGTGTTTCTCTGTAACTGGGCACCTTGAGGCAATTCTGCTTCTTATTAATGTTATCTTTCCTCCTGCAGTTAGGTTGGCATTTCACATCTTATTTCTATATAGAGAAAGAAAATTATTATCCAGAACTTCAAGTTACATGCTAAGATAGCAGTTTCAGCCTGGCAATTCAGTACATCATCTTTGGATTTGTAAAAACCATAGCCTGTGTCTTTCTGCAATGAGGTTTTTTAATATTTTTCTTTGTACTGCCACAGCAGCTAGAAATCCAGATAAGGGGTGGGCCACATGCAGGGGGTTAACCCCAGCCAGTAGCCAAACACCCAGCCAGCCTCTCACTCACTGCTTTCCCTGCAGGATGGGGAGAAAATAGAAGGAAGGCAAAAACACCCATGGATCAAGATAATGGCAGTTTTATAAGGAAAGCAAAAGCTGCACACACAAGCAAAGCTGTAAATTCTTCCACTACTCCATTCCAGGCCAGGCTGGATAGGTGCTCTAGCTGAAGGCATCTCTGCCCATGGTAAGAGGTGGGGAATAGATGGTCTTTAAGGTCCCTTCCAGCCCAAAACATCCTGAGTCCATGATTCTATATGTAATGGTTGCCTGGGAAGAGAAATGCCATAGCCTAAAATATTCCCCCTTAAACCTCCTTGTCTTGGGCTTTTATCACTGAACACGACATCATTTGGGCTGGAAAATCCCATTGCTCAGCTGGAGCCAGCTGTCATTGCCAATGTCTTGCCCACTGCTTTGGGATGAGGGCAGGGAGAAGAGAGGTGGAAGGCTTTGTTGCTGTGTGAGCCCAATTCAGCAGCAGCAGCAGCAGAAACACTGATATGTTATCAACACATTTTATCCACAGAACACCCAGCTCCTGTGAGCTGCTGTGAAGGCAGCTTGTGTCACACCCACACCAGAACATCACCACTGTGCAGGGCATTGCACAGCCACAGTGGGAAAGGGGAACCTGTGTTCCACAGTCACTGGCAGAGCAGTGAAAGAATTGCTGCACAGGGGTGACTGAAAATGTGCAGTACTGAACAGTCAAGGATGGTCAAGAGGATGAGTAGTAAAGTAGTCCTAGCATTAAGGATTAGAAACCAGTTTATTTGCAATGTCTTGTGCATGGTGTGCTTTTTGAATCACTGCATATAACAGTTGTTTATATGTAGATAAATGACGGACAGGAAATAAATACCAATTTCTATTTTACAGTGAGCTGGGACTCTCATTTTTGTTTATCTTGTGTGCTGAGGGAGAAACTCAAAGCAACTTTCAGAAAGCGAACCTTTTCCTCCTTTTGCTTGTTGTGTGGCTTCCTCCTTGGATGATTTTCACACCTGCTTGTCTGTAACATCTGTGATCAGCTGATTGTCCCTTTGGGCTTCTTGGAGAGGGGGACAGAGAGGAAAAGGATGTGGGTATTTTGGTATGGTTTTGAGGGGTGTTGTCTTTTTTTGTTTCTTTATTTGTTGGGGTATTTTTAGTGAGCATTTTTTTTCATTCACGCTATAAAGGAGAGTAGTCAACTTTCCCTAGACATTTATGAACAGTCCTCAACATTTTGGCCTTTATTTTACATGTCTGAAGTGTTTTGAAGGTGCAAAACTTTAGCACAATGCATGTAAAGATTTTATTAGTTCTTATTTGGTGACTGGAGGAGCCAAAGTGGTGAAATACAAAATTTACTGAAGTACAGACAGAAATAGGGTTACAAAACTGGGGTCAGGATTGAAGAGTCAGTGACTTACAATTCCTCCCTTGTTGTGTCAATGTTTGCCTGTGGAAATGGGCCTCTCATCCTCAGAACATTTCCTTTAAGAGTAGGCTCTTTTCAGTATTGAAGATCATGCAGGATTTATGTTTGTGCAGGTAGCTGTGTCTGTGGAAAATTTAGTTCTCTCCAAATGTTACAGAAGAATTAGGTATTGGCAATAAAGCCAGAGCTTTATTTATGACATCCATTATAGCAGGACAGTAGAAAAAGATCATACAAAGCACTTGAACAGATTGATTCCTGGGTTATAAAATTGTTCTGTGGTCAGATAAGCTACAATCTTCTACCACATGAGCAGAAAATGCTTTGTGGTGCCAGCTGGCTTGTAGGTACATACAGAGCAAGACAAGTCCCTTCTTTTGTTACCCTCAGGGCATTAGTGAAGAAAATTGTACGTGTAGTCCCTGGACTGGTGGGCATGCACTCCTGCCTGCCCCTTCCTTGGAGCAGGTGATTCTCTATTAAGCTTCTTTGAACTTGCCAGCTTGGCCTGGGCTTTTCCATCTGTGCTGGTGCACTCCAGCACCGTGTGTTTAGTGCAGGAGAGCCCAGCCCATTATTCCTATGGGGCAGGCAGCTCCTGGCCAGTTTTACTGGTGGCCTCTGTGATCAGTGGCAGGACTGGAAGCCACAGCAGGACCCAGCCAGCAGAGAGGCTGAGGCTTGTGTGGCTGCCTTGCTCTGGGTCTCAGCATCATGCCCAGCCCACTCCCATGTGGACAAGGTGTTTGGAGCCTAGCTTTCTCTGTAACCTTAATTGCATTTTCAGGGCTACCCAAGAATGATTTAAATCATGCCACCCAAGAGTGAGCACGGGGTGTTAGAGGTGGAATTCAAACCGTCTGAAATCAGGGGTACAACAGCATCTGGGCCTAATTGCATGGGCCTTTTCTCCAGTATGCATTTGCCTTAGCAGTAATTGGAAGTTGTGTCTTCTTCCTTTATATAATTGCTTCTGAATACAAAGGCATGATTCCTCTCTTTTTGTTACGAAGGTGTTGAATTTTCCTGCAGTGGAAGATTAATTTCCTTGAAGTCTTGATACACATTTTCCTTGTTTTTTACTGAGGGTAATAATGACCAGTGGACTTCAGATGCTCATTCTTTGTCAGGGACAAGAAGAAGCAAGTACAAAACCAGTTGATTTTTAAAAAGAAACAGCATTTACAGGGAGCACTTCCAGAAGCATTTTGCAGCACAGAAGAGAATGTATCCCTCTTGTCCAGTCCTTCCCTATCATCTCTAGCCTGAGAGGTACAAAAGGCGAATGTGCCATTCTGAACAGATTGATGTAATATCTATGGGCAGGAAGGAAGATCCAGGGAATTACAGGTTTGTCAGCTTCACCTCAGCCCTTGGGAGATGATGAAGAAAATCCTCTTAGAAAGCATTTCCAAACACATGAAGGACAAGAAGGTGATCAGGAGTAGTCAGCATGGATTTATAGAGGGGAAATGATGTTTGACCAGCCTTACTGCTTTCCATAATGAGGTGACTAGCTTGGTGGACAAGGGAAGAGGGATGGATGTGGTTTACCTTGATCTTGGTAAGTTTCTAGTCTCCCATAACACCCTCACAGACAAGCTGACAGGATATGGATTAGGTAAGAGGGCAGTGACATGGATTTAATACTGAACAACCCAGCCCAGAGGGTTGTGATCAGTGGTACAAGGTCCAGTTGGAGGCCAGTCACTAGTGGTGTATCCCAGGGGCCCACAGTGGGGCTGGCACTGTTCCACATCTTCATTAATGACCTGAATGATGATGCAGAGTGCACTCCTGGAAAGTTCACAGGTGATAAAAAACCTGGGAGGAGTGGCTGATGAGCCAGGGGGTTGTGCTGCCATGGGGAGAGATCTTGGCAGTCTGGACAGAGAGGAGTCTCATCAAGTTTGACACAGGGAAATGCCATGTCCTATGTCTGGAGGTATTTGAGGGTAAGGCCCTGCACCAGTACAGGCTGGAGGCTGGAAAGCACCTCTCCAGAGAAGACCTTGGGATCTTGGGGACAACACACTGGCCATGAGCCAACCATGTGCTTTTGTGGTGATGGTGGCCAGCAGTTTCCTGGGCTGCTTTAGGAAGAAGCCCACATCAAGAAAGAAAAAATTGTATTTCAGTTTTTTGGTAGATCTGAATTAACTTCAAACCAGAATGGTTTAGGCTTGGGAAGGTATGTCAGTGTCATTCAAGAGGCAGCATTTTACACAATCACAATGTAAGGATGTGGTTACCTCATCTTCAGCTCCAAGTAGGGAAGAAAATGCAGGTTCTGTAAAAGTCTTGCAGGCTCTGTTATGTCTTTTCTATCTGCTGAGCGCTGACTATCTTTAGCTAACATCGACTTGACTGCAAGATTGTTCCTTATATATTTCCGTGTTCCTAAACATGTTTCACAACTCACTTCAAATATCTGGTCCAAAGGAGAGTCAAGCAGTGGGTGAGTTTAAACTGTTCAACTTCTATGAAACAGAGTAAATATGAAACTTTATTTAAATCCAGAAATCCCTCCTTGGGGTTGATTAATGCATATGGTTTTTATTTTGCTTCTCAGAAACCAGAAAGAACTTAAATAATAGTGCCCTGCAATGTGTCCCTCACCTCTTTTTTAATGCAGGTCTGGAGTCTGGATCTATATTGTGGAGCACACTGAAATCTTCTAATGAGACTGACCACCACTTGAGCTGTACTTCTGGTCACACTGGCTTGCTGGCTATGGCTGTGTTATCTGTGTTGCTCTCACGACCTGTAAAGTGCTACATTGAAATGGAAATATCAGTGCCCTGGATTTTTTTTTTTTTTTGTGCCTCCAGTTTTTATTTTTAGGCTACATAAACCTGCTCCCCTCAGTACAGATGCATAAAGAACACTCATAACGTTTGATCACTTCAGTGCTTTGCCATTCATTTCTCTCTCTGTGTCACAAACTGACTTCTGAGATAGATGTTCGACTGTATCCCAGACAGTTACATATTTATCACTTTATCACTCAGTTCTCTGGAAACCAGAGTCCCGGGGGAAAAAAGGTACAGTCATCACCTGATATATCATGATAAAGCAGTATCTGGTGAAGGAACTTCAGTATTTGTCAGCTTCAGAGAACAAGTGATATCGTTTGGCTCTATCACCTGTATTTGTTAGCATTCTTTTTTCAACAGGTGAGTTTTAAACTCTGACTGTACCTGCCAGCAATATAGTGTGGCAGATGTGCTACAGCTTTATATAAAGTTGTTGAGAGGGTCCCTTTGCACCTGGCCTCTGAAACAGAATCACATGCCTATGAACCAAGGACCCTCTTTAGAAATGGCAGGTAAATCTCATGTTGCAAGATTTATGCTAAGAAAGTAAATCTTTGAAAGAAATATCTCCTACCATGCAGTGGTTTCTTCCTATCTGTGTGCTGATTAAAATCAAAGAAGGGAGAATTTTTACTAATTGGATTTGGAGTTGTTTTAGTCATGAAGAACTGTTGAAATGGAAAGCATATTTGTTCAAATCCATGGTTCTACCCTGCCTGGAGTTGAGCAGATTTTTCATTGATACCATGTATCTTCTTACTTCTGAGGGTTGTGACACCTCAGATATATTTTCTGTCCTTGGATGATTCTCATTCTTCTTTATGCTTCTCAATTTTTTATACCTTTTAACTGAAAAGAAAAATACTGCTACGCTTCCATGAAACTGAAAGAACTGGGTCTAGCTTAAACTAAGGGGTTTTTTTCCCAGTGCTTTTTATTATTTGGATGGTGGTTGTACTTCAAGAGTTGAGTCCTCCTTATCCTTTGTATACTGTAAAAAAAACTGCTAAAGTTAATTGTTCACACATGAAATGAGCCAGTGGGCAGATTTAATATTTCTGTGAAATAACGCTTCCTTCTTGATTTTTACAGTGTAATTGAAACTGGGAACTGATTATTGTGAAGACACCTGAATAGAGAAACTTCTTCTGGCCTTTGGTGGTTAGAAAATGTTGTCCTCATCCCGCCTTTATCCAAGAGCAAGACTCAGTGCTTGCTGTGACTTGTTGTTGAGTCTTCCTATAGAATAAAATTTCATTAAATTTAGTTTTAAATTATGGAAATAATAGTTGTGTCTTGCATCACTTAGAGTGTTTCTTCTAGATTACAGGGTAAATTATCTCCTTCTGATTGTTCAGGGTGTTCAGCAGCTCAGTCAGATGACTCTGCTTAACTGACATTAAGATTCAAAGAGCAGAGCATCACTTACAGGGCTAATCAACTCCTTGGACTGCCACAGTAAAAGTAAATGGAGCTGGACCAGGTCTGACAACAGCTTAGCCACTTGTGTTAGGAAAGAATCTGGAGCTCTGACTTTTTTCTTTGAAGCCACCGTTTTGAGGTGGTTCACTGTCGAGGCATTGATGTGGCTGTTTGGATGGAGTTTGGTGAAGGTGACAGGTCCTTGTGGAGGTTTTACATACAGACCTTTTGGCTGCCCTTGTACATGCATGTATTTAGCCTGCCCACTCAGAACTGAGCAGGTGAAACTTGGCTAACACTTAAGGAGAATCCATGCTGTGTTGTTTGGGCGTTGGGGTGGGGGCTTTTTTCTCTTTTAATCTTAAGGAATTATTTTGATAATGAATGCAGTTGGTTAGGAGTTTGGAAGATGAGTGTGCAGGAAAAGATGGTGCAGTCTTGAAGTGCTGGCTTCCTCAGGTAGTTTTTTCATGTCTAGGAGAAACACTTAAAATGTGAATCATTACAGCTTCTGGCTGAATTCAGATGAACTAAAAATTACAGTGGTTGAAAGCATGCATTGACTGAGTCTGTAATAAAAAATATCTTAGTATGTATTCTCGATAGATTTATTTTGATCAGCCAGGTTAGCCAAGCTGGTGGAAGCAGCAAGATTAGTAAAATAAACAAGTATCTTTAGATTAAAGAAAAAAAGGAAATAGCTTTTGTCATTAGCAAGCCTACAGCTAAAAGAAGTTGTACAATAAAGTTTTATAGTTTTATGTGGTAGTGTTAACTTATAAAAGTTTTGGGGGTGAGGTGAATTAAATCAGTTCTTCCAAATATTTATATTATTTACTCTGACACTGCCTTACATTCCCCTAATACTTCTGCTCTGTAGGTGGCAGAAAAGGAAGAGTAAAACTGTTATCTCAGGTCCTCTGATTCTGCATGTGAGAAATGTCACTAAATGAAAGTGAAGATGGATGTGTCCATGGACACCTCCATTTTCCTAGCTTTCAGTGAACTCCTGAAAGTCTCTGGGGTTCAGATGCTTCAGTCACTGGTGCAACTCCAGGCATTGAGTTCCATTTCTCTACTTGAGACCTCTTCTGTTGCACGTAGAGACATCTTCAAATTGAGTTCTTCGGGCTGAAACCGCTGCTTTCCTTCTGGCCGTTGCCCCTTTCCCCAGTCCTAATGGTTGCTTCAGCTCATTTATAAACGAATTATAAAATCTTATTATCGTGCTCATTACTTTGTCCTCCGTTTTGTTGAGACCATCCCATTCACATTAGATATTTGTCTCCTAAGTGCCATTTTGTTGTGCTTAAAATCATCTCCACGACCCTCTGAACACTGTAGTGAAAACTTTGAACATGTCTTTTGTCTTCCAGATCTCACTGCTGATTGGATTCATCAGTGTAAATAATTCTCCATGGACAGATTACAGTGCATACAGCTTCTTTCAGATTGTCACCATGTGCGACTTGGTTATGATTTTGTTCTTCTACGTCATGCACATTTTCAGAGTCTACAGGAGGCTGACTTGTGTTAGCTGGCCACTGGCGGTAAGCCTGGGTTCCTCTCCTCTCCTGGGGGTTGATGTCTCACTTTCTCAGTCCATTCCCTTGTGCTGTCTCACAAAGGTAGGCTGTCTTTCACTCTTCTTTTGCCTCATGTGCAAATCCTTTTGTTGCTTGCATTCAGTTCAGCAGATTCTGTAACTGTAAGATTTTCAGCTGGTTTGGATTTGGTTCTGCCCTCCTTTACACAGACAAATCTAGGTTTACTGTATGGAAAGCAATAACTTTATTAAGAGAAAATAAAAAGGAAGCAACTGATCATCAAGCCTTCAGCAGATGACTCCTAGCTCAGGTCATTTATAGCAGCTCAGGGATTGCTAAAGTACCATATCATAGCATTAGAATTCATGTACTACATCCTGTCCCAAAATAAAGTCTGTGAGTGCTATTTAAATCAGTTGTGCCTCTTTTTGGTATGGTTTTAACTTAAACAATAGTAAAACATAGGAGCCTCGGCCTGATAGCCATAGGCTGGCCATTCCTGGCATATCCTGCAGGATGTTCCTGCCTCGTTCCTGCATTTCCCATACACATCCATCTCTCATCTCCTAGCAGAGAACTAACAGGCAGCACCAAAAATGTGAGACTTGAACTTCCTCAGTAGCTCCAGCTCAGGTCAGCTAACAGAAGAATTCTGCATCCTAGTGTGGGATGATGGATTTTAGCAACCTCTTAGAGCCTCCCTTACATAAGTTAGTTCCACTGAAGAAGGACCAAAGGACTGGGGAAAGCCAGTTGAAGAGATAGACAGGAATTTTGAAACCCAAAAAGTATTTGGGTGGTGGTTAATGGAAGCTCTGTAAGTAATTTACAGATCTATGGTAACAGTTTGTCCATCCATCCAGTTATAACCAGAGAGAAAAATTTAATTTTCTTTTTCTTTTTAGCTGAAGAATATGGTTAGACTTTATTTTTCAAACGTGTGCCACCCCTATCTGTTTCTAAAGGTACTTATTTATCCAGAGATTATACAGATGCAGGGATTGAAATAAAGGAGTGAAGTTGATATAATGACAGTTTAATGACAGTTTTGCAGAGCAGCATTTTATGTGTGCATTGCTGTAACAGGACTATGCTATTTTTTGCCTCTGCATGGGCTGCTTTTGTGGTTTCGGGTTTTTGGGTTTTTTGTTTGTTGGTTTTTAGGGTTTTTTTGTTGTTGTTGTTGTTGTTTGGTTTTTTTGTGTTTAATTATTCCTCAGTATTCCAGAGTTTAAGGCACTGAAGTTTGTGGCTGCTCAGCTTCAGAAATCTTTATAGGATGTGATGCTTGAACATTGCTGCTCTGTTACAAAACAAACAACCTCATTTTCAGTCACATTTAAGTATCTTTAGAACAGAAGAGGAAGACATGTGAAAGAGTCTGGGAAACTACAGCTAGCATTTGGATGAGTTTCCTGGCAGGATCTTTACATTGCAATCAGGGGCGTGATTTGCAGCCAGTAAAGCTGAAGTGGTTCAAGAGGTTGTTCATTGCTGACACCTTTTAAAGCTTGGAAGTATTTCTCCAGAGGGGCACTCTCCCGGGCCTGCCGGGGGTTGGTTCTCCACCTAATGTGGTCTTTGATGACTCTGTTGCAGCTTTGCCCATCCCTTGGGTTCCTCTAAAGTAGTAGCCTGTGTACACTGTTTTATTTGATGTCTCTAAGGAGGCAGTGGCATGTCCCATTTGCCTCCTGCGTCATGGGCTAGTCAGAGAAGCCTCCTTATGCATATGATTTATTCTGGCAAATGCAAGGGTTTGGACTTGGATTACCCCAAACAAGTTTACAAATTAGGAAAGTAACTTGTGGTCTTGGAGCCTACTTTACAGAAAAAGTCCTCCTCAGCTCTTTTTAACACCTGAGCAGAGTGAAACTGGTATGGTAGACTGTTCATCTTCTGGTCTTTCCATGGACAATTTCCTTTTGGGACCATATTCTATCTTCTGGTTTGAGACAGAATCTCTTCTCTCCTTTCTATTTGCTTGGCTCATGCTGGTAGTGCAATGCAGATAAAGGAAGCAGAGATCATCTGCCCCACCCCACCATGCACAAGAAACAACCCATGGTCAGTGTGCAAAAACCTGTACTGGTTGTCATAAGCTTTGTGAGGATTCAAAAAACTGAAATCCACCGATACTCCTGCTTGTAAAAAGGTGATATGTACTCCTGAACTGGTACTTATCACACAAGAGAAGAAAAAAACTTGGTCAGAAAACCCCACAGCATCATGTTTTACTGCAGCTGTGCTTTTCATGGTTTCCCTCCCTTCCTTCCCTTCCCTCCCTTCCCAGTGGTTTCCAGTCTCAGTTGGTCTAAGTTTTTAGTAAGTGCAGCAGTAGATCCAGTGCTTACTTTCTAAGATTATCAGAAGTGGAATCATTTGGTTTTCCACTTATGCCATTTCATATAGTCTAGAGAAATATGTCCTTAAGGCTCCTTCCTTCGTCCAGAACCATTTCTTTAAGTAAGGTGTATACTTGATGCAATGAAGTAATGTTCTGTGCTGAATTTAAAGGATTGCATCCATACCCAGTAAGTAAATCCTATTCCAGTAGCATTAGTACACCCAAAGTGTTGTTTTTTGAACAGAAACTGAGGGTTGGTATAAAATCCACTCACAATGTGAGTTGCTGGGTTTTGGTTTTTTGCTTTATTTTGCTTTGCTTTTTTTTATTTTTTTCTTTTTGACTATGTTTTGTCCTCTGGATTTGAGCATTTGAGTCATCTCTGCCAGTGTATTTTCTTTCTGAGACATATCAAAATGCTTTCCAGATAAGTTTCCCTTCTGATGATGCATGCTGTGCTTGTCTTTTCAGGAGTTTCTTCATTACTTAATTGGTACAATCCTGCTTCTCATTGGATCGATTGTAGCAGCAGCCAAGAGTTACAATATAACTGGACTTGTGGCTGGAGCGGTGAGACTGTGTTTATTAGGCTTGATACTTTTAAATTTGCAATGTATCTATCACTTGTACCTCTGTTTTCTTAAAACTTGCCTTGCTTGTGTCTTGGTTGGATGAACAATCTTCTAGCTCATTTCAGTGAATGCCCTGTAACACAGGGCCAACGAAAATATTTTGTTGTCAGATGCTGGATTCACCACACAAGTTGGTATTTGTCCTGCCAGAGTGCTGAAACTGAAGGCTTTAATTCATAGGAACTAATGTTATTAGGTGAAGAATTAGGACAATTAACTTTTGACAAAAGAGTGTTGTAGCAGCTGGAAGTTACCTAAAGGATTTTACCCTCCTGTTTGGCTTTCAATGCTTCCTGCTCCTGAACAGAGCCCTGTTCAAGGTAATTTCTCCTGAGCTAAAACCCACTGGGACTCTAAGCTGATTTCTGGCAGGTGCTCTCTGCCTCTCTTGGCTGGAAGGCTTTACAGAGAGGCATGACTTCCAAGTGTGGGTGACAGTATTTTCACAGCAGCAGGACCTGAAATACCACTCCTCCAGAATAAAGAATTGCTTTCAGAAACTTAGTCCTGATGATGCAAACAGACCAGAAGTCCTACCTGACTTGTTTATTTGGCAGCAGAGAAAGACTTGTTTGAATGGGGCAGTAAAAGAGCAGTAATCAGAAGTGCTAGAAACAGATTTTTCTTTCTTGCAGAATTCTAGTGAGAAGTTTAAAAGTTGACACTCCATGCTGCTGTCCAGCTTTTTCTCCCTCCTTGTGTATGACTCTCAGTCTATTTTTCAGACAAGACATAGGCTGCCATTATACTACAGGAACTTTGGGGTTTTTTAGTCTTTTGACAGAATGGAGTAAAAAAACCCACTTTTTTGGGGGGTCTATTAATCCCATAAAATGTGTAGCTGAATGTACAAAAGTGCCCATACATGCATGGAATATGTGTCATCTAATGCTCCAAAAGTATTTGTGGTTTGTTTGTTTTCTCATGCAGACTTTCGGGTTCCTGGCTACAATACTTTGTGTTATAAGCATGTGGTCATCCTACAAGGTTTCGTGCATCACACAGTCAACAAGTAAGTATTATGCTAACTGCCAGACTGCTTCCCAAAATGAATATTTATATTTTCTGGCACAGGGCTGTATCTACCTGGAAGGATTTATTAATCCCCTGGTTGTTGTGACTCAAAATTACTCAAAAAGCAATAATTCCCAATATTCTGTCATCACAGACATTATCACAGCTACTGACAGCTGTTAACAAATAACTGCAAGAGCAAAATAACTTGCTTCTAACAAATAGTGAACACAGCACTGCTTTCTTTTCTCCTTCCCCCACCCCTTACCAAATGGTTTCCAGTGTTGCTTAATAAATTGAATGAATTTGTTTGTGGCAACACAAGTGACACTGTCTTCCTTCTCAAAGATGCATCTGTGTGACTCCATCACCTGTGCAAGACATCTGCCTTACAAAACAAGGTTACCAAAGAGGAGTGTTCACTACTGAGGAGAGAGCTGTGGGTATTTTGTTACTAGCCTGGACAAGCTGGTAACTTTGGAAGATTTACTTGAACGCCTGTGAAAAACAACGTTGTGAACCAAAATATTTCTGCTCCCCCCGCCTTCCCCCATCCAAAGAAGTTTATACTGGAGAACCTGCTTGTTTTGGAGAAAGACAACTTCTGTCTCTCAAGCTGGGCTGTGGCCATGCCCAGCTATTTGCAATAAGTGTATTTAAAACTCATTTGGACAGTCATTTGGTTCTCCTTTCAGAGGGATGAAAAAATTCCTTCTGATTTCCTCCATCTGTTTACACAAGGGGAATCCTGCAAATTCCTACCTGATTCTTAACTTCCAAGGATTATATGTTTAACAAAGGAACAGTTACAAACTAATTTGTGCCTGGATAAGCTGACCCAAGCCTTTGTTACCTCTTTCTATCAGAACTTTGGACTTTTTCTAATATCAGCTCAGCCAGCATCAGAAATTATGAACTGCAACTTGAAAACATCACTGCAAACACTTCCTCCTAGCCCCAACAGTACACAATGAAATCAGGGATTTTCTCCATGAATATTTAGCAATGAAAGATTATTTGTTAAAAATTCCCTTGCCAAATACAGGAAAATATGTACCCAAGAACATACATTTAATACTTTATGGGGTCTTTTTCTTCCCTCTTTTACATAGTAAGACCACTTATGTAGAAAATTTCTATGCATTTGCTATAAATTATTTGCTTTGTAATCTAACAGTGTTCATGGAAAGCCCATTGGGAATGGAACAATCTTTCTCTCTCTTACATGTGGTTTTGTCACTTCCTCTGCCTCAGCTGGAATCTGTGTTCCTGGGGATTCTGCCCAGAGCCTGGACGGACAAAACAGTTCAGTTTTGTCCAACCTGGTATCATCATCTATGTAACTTCAGTGCTGAGACAATGCCTTCAGGTCACCTTTGTCTTTTCTTTTGAAATCCATCTCTGGTGAACTGGGAATTCTTTGCAGGGAAAAAGGAAGCATGGGCCTCTCTTCCTCCTTGGTGCTTCTCCTTTCATGTCTAGCTGGGAAGTAGAGCTTGGTTTATTCTGTCAACTGCATGACAGTGCAGCAGAAGCTGTGTTTATACAGTTTACCAGGGACAGTCTAGAGAAAAAAAAAGCATTTTCTGGCATGCTATATATTTTTCTATTTGTCTGAAATTCTGCATCAATACTGCTAAGTAATTTAATGGTTCTCTCGGAAAATACTTTTTGTGCCTCATGGCAAGTCAACATATATTGCTGTTTGTTGCCACCTTTTTTTTTTCTATCATAATATATGTATCTTTACATAGAATTTATTTTTAACTCTGACAACAGAAAATTGGCTAAAGCGCCAAAATTTTTGAGTAAGTAAATGAAAATAACTAAACAGATAACTTGATAAGGATCCCACTCCTCATGGTGCACAGTTTCTATAATTCTTTTTTGCTGTTCCTTTTCAAAAGTGCCCTATTTAGAGCAACACAGAGCAGGAAACAATTTGAAAGCACACAAAATTCTGTTTTAGTGGATGAAGGTACACACATTCACTCCAAGATAAAGTGCTTCAGTATTAAGGATTATAAATACAAAATAAGGATTATAAATACACAAATAAATAATTTATCAGGCAGGTATATTATTACTAATTTCATATTGGCTATTTCTTATTTTTTTACAATGTTCAACTTCTGCCACCTGCCTTCAGATGATATGTTTTGTGTTTAGTCAGGAATGAGACATTTTTTCCTTTTTAACAACCAGAATTGAGCATGGCTCAAAGGCTCTCTAGCTTAAGAGAACAAATGTTCTTCTCAGCTGGGAATCCACTGTCAGCAGTGTCAGTGAGAGCTCAGCCTTCCTTGTGTGCCAGCATAGGACCAGTCAAATGGCCTTATGTGACAAGGGACTTTATTCTGGGCACTTGGAGTGAAAATACCTGCAGAAGAAGGTGCTCACACACACACACACACACACACACACACACCTGTGTGTGTCTAATTTTTTGCAACAGGCCTGCTTGATCACCAGTCCTTCTGCCAAGACTGACTTTACAGTTTTTGGAAACCAGTGCTCTGACTTTAATTTGGACTGATACGACAGCTGTTTAAGGATACAACCTCTCCTGTTCCCCTAGAAGAAAAAGACTGTGTTATTTCTCCTTCACCTCCTGAGGCATCACCTCTGATTGACAGTAGGAACCTTCCCACTTGGCAATCCTGTGGCAGGCCAGTGCTCTGCTGCAGACAGTGTGAATGCAGCTGAGACCTCAGCACTGTGGTGGCAGTGGGGAGAAGCACTGGGGCTGGAGCCTATGCTTGCTCTGCAGAAAAGGCTGTTTCCATCTTCTCCTGGAACCATGCCCCCTCTCCTGGCACTATACTTGCTTTTTTCTTTTTTCCTCAGCCTCTCACATCACTCTGTCACTTGTCACCATACGGAGAAAAAAAAAAGTCAAGGGGAATTTCATGCAGTCTAACAACCAAAGAATTTCTGAACTATGTTCTGTGATCATCCAGAGAATGTTTTTCTGTAAGTGCACTTGCTTATACTGGATCAAAAGATGTAAGTTACCAGTTCCCTTTTGGTTTCTGTGCCTATTGACAGGGCTAAAATATTCTTGCAGCTTTGGCTGTTGTGATAGTGCTGGGTCCATAGACCCACCAGATGCTCCTAATCAGGATGCTCTCAGGCTGGAAGACTGACATCTCTGCTGCCAAAGTTTCCTTGCTTTCCCCAAATCCTCCTTGTGAAGCATGTCTACCAAGAAAAGCACAGATTTTCTGTTATCACCAGCTCCACCGGGGGTCGTTGAATGACAGCTCCGTCTGGCAGGGAATTCGACACCTCTCTGCTGTACCTCTGCCAGCAAAAGTGTTTTAAGTTTCCTTCAGTGTCAACCTGGTTCTGAAAGCTCCATCTGTCTGCAACTTTGTCAAATATGGGATTCCAGCTGTTTTAGAAATAAACTCTGTTAGCTATATGGGTGATGTGGAGAATCAGACTGTTGTCCTGGTCATTTTTTTTTTTCCTTCCTCTACTACAGCAGTGGCTTTCTGTCAGAGGAGTATCAGAATACATCTTGTAACTGGAGGACAATAGGTAAGAGCCACAAAAAACCTATTCCCTGCTGTTGTGTTTGGATATGTTTGTCCCCAACTATCCCACCCAAAAGTTGTCCATCCTCTTCAGCTCTAAGATGAGTGTAGTTTATCCTTTGAGCTAACACAGAATTTGGGATTCAATTTTTACTGAAAAATTAAAATCTAAATGTTGGGAGAAGAAAATTGGTAGTACAAACTGTTTCATGCTGTAAAAAAACCCGAAACCTCATGTTTGATCTCTGGGGGCTTGAGATAAGCTGAAGAGTGATTAGTGCTTTTGTCAGATAGAAACCAGAAAAAAAAAAAAAAAAAACAGAAGGGGAAATGAAACGTTTTAAAAAAGAGGAAGAGTGGCTTTGAAAAGCTTGAGGACCACATTGCTGGATGAAGACAGTGCAGGTTATGTGAACTGCATAACTTGCACACTTTTTCTGTTGCTAAGAATTGTTTGCACTGTTTGGAAACAGTTCACTATGTGGAGTTTAAAGAGGGTAGCACGACACCAGGATAATGAAAACTTGTAAGGAAGCGTGTGTGGTGATGGGGTGTCAAGTGATGCTCCATGGAGGAGGATTAGGAACTTACTAGGACAAAAAGGAACAGAAGAAAAGGAAGATCAGGTGCAAACATCAGTTGAAACTAATGTGAGTGCCTTGTGCACTAACAGAAGTGGCAGATTTTAACAGTTTCTGGCTCTGCTGGTTATTAAAGGACAGATCTGCCTGGACTGTTAGAAGTCTCCTCACTGCTTGCCTGCGCATTATACCCTGTGTCTGGGATTTTCCTGTTCTGCTAAGGCTAGGGGGGGATGCACAAGACCTGACCACAGGCCATGGAACATGGCATCAAGTTGCCATATGCTCTGCCCTGTTTAACTTAAAATTCCTGTGGGCTCCACGGTGCTTACACACAGCATGGAGCCACATGGTGCTGCTGAGGCTTTTTGCTGGCCAGGGCCTTGGCCATCCCTGCAACTTGGGCAAAGTATGGACCTGCTTTTAGACTGAGTGCCATCAGAAAGCCAAGGAAAGCTGGATTTACTTATCACTGGGCTCTGCTGGGCATCCTGGAGGTGCTGCTGGTTGTGTGAGGCAGGGAGAAGTGGGTACCAGAGAAAGGGAGGCGCACATCCTGTTCTTTCTGCCTGCAGAGATTTACACCCAGGTGGCTGGAGAGAGCCCTCACCACAAAGCTCTAGGGTGCTCTTAAGCAATCCACCTGTTTGGGCTGCTTGAAGTTTCACGCTGGAGCAAGTGCAAGTGCCTTGTCCTTGGCCTACCTTTCTGCAGAAACACAGTGCAGACACTTGGGAGGCCATCCTGTTGGGAACTGGTGGCTCTTGGTTCCAGTCTCTGGTCCCAGGGCTTGTTAAACCCTGCTACATGGGAGCAGGTCAGAAAGTGGCACTAGTGCTTGTTATCTTCCTCTCCTGGAGAAGAACAATTACTTTTTTTCCAGCACAACGGCAGCTGGAAAACAGGAAAAGAATTATGTCCTTTCTAGAGGTCACTGATTACCCACAGCAGGCTACTCCAGAGTTTATTTCTGTTCTGCCTGTCCCTGAGCCCAGTCCATCAGCCTCAGCTGGTCCCCTGGGTCAGCACGCTGGTTTCTCACGGCCAATATGGCAAATACACATCAGTGTTTGTTACCAGGGACTGATCAACAAACAGCAGGTTCCCACCATCACAGAGCTTGCATAAAATATAAAAGGGGCCATATTTCTAATTAGCTGATTATTTATCCTCTTGTTATCTCATATCTGCACTGTTCTACTGTGTAAATGACCTGCCAATTAATTAAGGATCAAACAAACTCTCATCACCTGCCTGAACCTGTCCCTCTGCCTTGACGCAGTTGGCAAAAAAAAAAAAAGAAAATCTGTTTGCTTTTTGCCCTTTACCAAAACTCTTCCTTAGCTGTGCTAACAGTGAAAGTTAAGCTGTCTGGCCATGCCCAGAAGCATCACTTCACAGATAGGAAGATTGAAAGTTAGGGAAAAAAAAAAAAAAAAAAAAAAAAAAAAAAAAAAAAAAAAAAGAGGGGAGAAGAAAACAATCATTAAAAGAGTTGCAGCTTCACAGGAGTTTCCTGTCTCAGGGATGCAGTGGCTGCCAAGATGAGCTTTCAGTTTTACAGGGAGGCAGAATTTAGATACCAAAATCCTTGGCATTGTTCTGGCTTAGTGCTGTGAAAGCTTGGCTTTAAGATTCCAGTGCTGAATAGTCAAAGGCCCAATTTGACTGTGGCTGCTCATAATGTGCTGCAGGGGACAGTAATATGATAGGGAGGGCTCATGAAAAGGAGGCAGTGAGGGACCTTGGCCTTTTGTGTGTTGAGGGTGAGGAATGAGAATAGAGCTGAAAGTGCAGATGAAGGAGCTAAAATCAAGGGGTCACTGCAGAGTAGCAGCACTACCCGACCTTTCCTGATGGAACAGCTCAGAACAGTGCTGTTCCTTGGATTAGTATTTTTATATTACTTCCTGACCATAACGCCACCTCCAGCAGTACCTGTTTTTTTTCATATTGCTGAACTACAGCATTATAGAAAGGCATGTTAATATTTTCAAAAGCAGTTTTGTCCCTGGGTAAATGCTGGCTTTCAGGTGAGACGTGTGTTTGAGTGAAGTTTGTCCTTCAGAGCACTAGCCAGCGATAAAGACCTGAACTTTTGAAGCAGAAGAAAAGGATTAGGGCATAAATAAATTTGCTTCAACTAAAATTAATTCTTGATAATCCTGGTTTGGACGGAGTTGAATTCAGTGCCCAAGATAGTGTCAATTTCATTTATTGCTCTTTAGATGTTTGCAGACCTAGAATAACAGCAGGGCACAAAGCAACCATTTGAAAGGAATAAACTGCAGCCTCTAAAGCCTAAACCAAAGAGCAGCAGTCCTGCCCTCCTCAGGTGACAAGAAGTTCTGCCTGCAGTGCAATGTGACCCAGGAATGCCCAGGTGTCCTGGTGCCAATGCTTGGTGCTGCAAAGCCCCCAGGTTACTCTGCCTGGCCCTGCAATGATTCTGGCCCTGCCTGGTGCACAGAGTCATTGTCACATCTGTCACTTCAGAGCCATTCTCCTAGGGGACTCCAGACAGCTGGGGCCATGCAAAGGCAGGAAGGCAACTGTGCAGCAAGCCAAGCGCCTGGGAAGGAGGGAATAGCACAGAAGAAAAGGAGCAGGCTGAGTGCTCTGTGCTTGCATGTGTGGGTATGTGTAGAAAACCAGTCCTGTGTGGGGGTGAAGGAAGCAGCTGTGTGTTTCTGTGGGCACTGAAGGGGCTCCCAGAACCAGAATGAGAACACACCAGCTCTTGAGGCAGAGCTGGCATGTGTGTGAATGATGTGGCAACTATGCTGGGTGGTGGGGCATTCCTCCCCGCAGAGGGGAATATCCCCAGGCCACTAATGGAGAGTCATTGCTAAATTAAGTATGTTTGAACCACTTGTTCTTTTCCTGCATGTTAGCACTTGTATAGGAAGAGCAACACAGACAGCACAGGAGGAATTGTAACAAGAAGGAACTGGAATGTGGGGAAGAAAACTCCACAGGTGTAGACTTGAGGCATATAACCCTTTGGCATAGGAGGTCAGACTAGGTAATTAAAGACAGCACTCATTCTGCACTACTTTCACAGTTCAAACAGAATAAATATCATTGTCCCAGGAAAAAAAGCACAGTGTATCTTGGAGACCATTTGCATGGGAACAGCCTTAATATTCAGCCACTCTCCCCTGCACATCTGATGAAGGAAGAGAAGGGCAAGAGTGAATCATAGCAGCGAGTCAGAGTGCAGAAGTTACCCTTCCCCTCTGATTCACCCTCTAGATGTGCCTCTTCCTCCATCAGCTACCAGGGCAGCTTGGCCTGTCAGCTGGAACATCTCAGCGTAGAGCTGAGGAGACACAGCTTTTACCTTCCCATGTGCAGCTGGGGCAACACTCAGCTTTTAATTCTAGCACTTGTATCTCAGCATATAACAGAGCTGGTGCTGTAGCTGGGTGGATGGGAAAGGGACCAGGCTAGGGGTTTGATACTACCTCAAAGCCTGTAGCTAGCCAACAGCATCCATTGGCAGCTTCCTTCTATTACATCTGCAAGCCAGCTGTGATGGTAGGGTATGATTCCCCTCCTCCCCCTGCCATCACACACACAATTACACTAACACAACTTTCCTTTATTATCATTATTTGGGGTTATATGAGGTGGACTGGTGCTGGGGGCTTTGTACCACCACTAGCATGAATTACAGCTCTGCTGGTATAACAGCTCTTTTACATCTGAAGTGCTTTGTCTGTCTAGCATAGTCTACTGTTATTGCTACATCTGTAAATCACTCTTAACATAAAGCTTAATGATCTGCATCCCCCTCTTCCATGAACCCCTGCCAAACAAGAGCACAATGCTGCAGCTGTAGCTATTAAGCTATGGTGGCAGCAAAGCACTCCATTAATACCTCATGCTCAGCAGTTTGTGATGCATGAGAGCTGAATAATTATGCCCTTGTTACCCTCAAATGAGAGGCACAATTGCCAGAAACAAGCATTTACAATTAAAAAAAAAAACAAAAAAACTGTATCAAGTCAAGGACAACATTGGTTCATTCATAAAACAAGCCTTTCTGAGCAAAAGGACGATGAGGCAGAAAACAGGCTTACATTGACGAGCCAGTTGTCTCTAGAGCTGTATTGTACCCTCTCAGAAAGGCCTCCACAGCCTCTTTATCCCAGCTGTTTTGAGAAACTAGCAGGCAGAGATTTAGCCAAAGCTCTTTTTGCAATGAATTGCACTGATAGGGAGGTTTAGTTCAGGTTTGAGGTACAGGAATGGGAAGCAGGGCTTTAGCAATGTGAGTATCAAAAGCCAGGGCTCTGAAGCATTTGAAACTGAGCAGGCAGGCAAAGGAGACTGAAAATGGGTGTTAGTGAAAATAGGAGTGATGAGTCTGTCCTCCCTGCTGAGGATGCCTTGCTGCTCACATCAGGATAGCAGCTCCACACCTTTGGTTAGTGGAGTGCAGAGACCACAGAACAATTAAGTAACTGTCCCTTCCTTACCTAGAGCTCAACATGAGCAGGGATTTCAGAACCATGTCAGCACTGATATTTCTGGGAGAGGAACAGCTGGTGCAAAGGAAGTAGTTAAAAGGAGGGTTGTAGTGCAGACAGACTTGCATTATTTTGAGCAACATTGCTCCATTCTCTAAGGAAGGGTAGAGCATATGGTAACAGAAAACTTGTCATCCTTTTTGTCTTACCATGTTGTGCTTCCTGTAAGTCCAAGTGATGACTAAAAAGAGAGCTCTGACATACACTCCAAGCTTAGCACTGCAGAATAGTGCCTGCCTCCGTGCAGCACATCTAGCAGTGCATACCTGACTGAGGATTTGCTGTCCCCATCTGGCTGCATGTGTCATGCTGCAGAAGAATGTGCTTGTGCTGTCACCTCCGTGTGAAGCCTGACTCTCACCTCAGGACTTGCCAACTTCAAAACAGCCAAGCCTGGTTTCTTTTCCCACCAATAATTCAGCCAAGAGATAATAGGTCATGAGAAACAAACTGAGTAAGTGATCAGGGCACGTGGGCTGGTCAAAGCAAGTTTCACTGGGATGCCTGGAGAGGACTGGAATTGCAAGAAGTCCCGTCTGGCATGCTTTACAGCTATGGTTGCCAATATGTCTGTTTGTGGGCCCTATTTTTTTTTTTTTCCCAGCATGCATAATTTGCATTTTTGGATAATAAGCTTCCCTCATTTAACTTCTTGAGAGCCCAGGAAATGCACAGGTACGCCCCACTCCATTCCTCCCCACCCGTGATCAGACCTTTAATTGAAAACCACAGCATAGTACAGACCACAAAGTTCTCCAAGACTGCAGTGCAGTGTTTTAAGTGCAGGTGTTGTCATGCAGCTGAAGCTCGACTTGAATTTTTAAAAACATTTATTGGCAGGTTACAAAACACAAGTAATGCAAGTAAAACCCTTTCAAACTGCTCAGGCAAAGTATCCCCTTGAGACAATACTGATGAGATTATATTGTCAAAAATCCTTCAAGCTACATATTAAGACGTAGGAAAATTAATGGAAAGAGTATCCTTAAAATTCACAGTTCAATTTATAGCCACACTGACAACAGAGGGACATGGGGGCTTCAATCCCATTGGAAATACAGGTGGGAAGAGGAAAGTTTCTCAGACCAAATAATTTTCAATCCCAGGAACAGCTTTGCCCTCTTGTGGACAACCTTCCTTCCTGCAGCTTCTCGACAGGTTCCTGTGCAGACGGCAGGAACAATCCAAAATACATTTCTACCCTTCCCTGTGCTTCCTTCCACAGGCTAAGAACAGCCATTCCGAATCCAAGGGGCAGCCACACCCAAAAGCCAGCCAAGCAGAGACCCTTGCTTGGCTCCTGCATGACTGCAGCTGTGTGAGAGAGCAGGTCCTGCTCCTTGCTGTAAGGACAAAAGCCATCCCAAAGAAAGGAAACACATCTGCGCCTTGACCGAGGGATGGGCAGACAGTGACCAGGTGGTGTCTGTGCCCTAACAAAGGAAAGCTGCATGCTACCAGCCCATATTCTGCCCTGCTGCACTACAATCTGGTCATTTACACTGAACCGACTTGGATTATGCTCCTGAGAAGGGGATTGTCATGATTCTAGCAATAATACAACTTAAACTGTGTGGTCATGCTTCAAATCATTAAATCTAGTATTTCTGAGTTATTTTCTCATGGTGTAAAATCCACCACTGACATATCTTTCTAATACAACATTTTGCCTTGACTGTTCTCCTGCATCCGGGTAATTAAAAGCATTTGAGACCTTTTTCCTTTTTGATTCCTTACAATTACACTCATCTCTGGCAACTTCACCAAAGAGACAATTTCATCTTTAAAATGATTTCATCTTTTCATGCTGCAAAAATAAAGAAAAGCATAATGTGGCATTCCAGTTTCTGTGCCAACAATGAAGGAAGCGTCGTTCTCCTCCTGCGTACAAGATGACCACTAGGTAATAAGTAATCTGTATGATGATGAAACAAAAAAGTGCTCCCCTGCCAGAAAGCAAAACATGCAGGTTTGCTTCCTTTTCCTCACCCCCTACCACTGACAATCAGCCAATTTTTTTTTAAGATTAAGCAGCTCTCCCTCAATCAAGGAAGTGTCAGTGACCTGCATTTTTCTACACCAGAATAAATTATTCGTTCTCAACACCTTTTGCTAGTTTGTGCTCCTTCCTTTAGCAAGTCTGCCCCTTTATTTTTCTCAGTTCCATGTAATCAAGACAATAGGAAGCAGCACCTGGATTATGCTTCTCACATTAACTTATAGACCACATGTAAAGGCTACTGCAAACTACTTTGGCTGGACCCTGTTGTCAGGGGCAATACTGACCTTATCAGATCTTTTTTCCTGGGAACTCCCAGTGAGAAAGAATATCCAGCCAGTTGGACCCTCTTCCCCAGGAACAGGCAGACACAATGCAAGCTCTTTCCTCCAAATCAGGAACAAAGAATGATGTTACTTCCTATGGCTGGCTTTGGGAGAACTACATAGCAGCACCAAATCATAGCAGTAAAAACAAGAAACACTTACTTACTAAACCTTTATTTAAAAAAATTATTACAAAATACTTTACAAAGTTCCTTAGATCAAGAAAACATTAGGCATTAAAAATATCACAGGTTTAGAATGATAAAAAATATTTAAGCATTTAAAAATTATTTAGATGGACATTCAAGGCAACACTGGAAACAAAACTATAAAATTCTTCCTTTATATATAAAAAATTAATGTATTATCATCCTGCTTTAATTCTTAATGGTATTAAAAGTGATATATAGCTCTGTCCAGCATAAAATTTAATATCCAGAGAGCTGCTTATGTTTACAGCAATATACTAAAAAAGAGATGAATTTCCATCTTAAAGGCACTACCAGCATCTTGGTTTGCTACGATTCCACAGAACCTTTGAAAAATTTCACTAAAAATTTTCCTTCAGTATAGAAAGCTTGGTATTTTATTGCACAAATTTGAGCAAGGATCACCATGACGGCCATTATGCAATGACATCTTGAGCTGAGCTCTGAGCATTGCAGGAGATCACTCACTGCTCTTTCAGGTTGGAAGGTGCAAAGATAGAACTCACCTGTAACAGACCACAATCCTTCCCTGCTCTTTTGAAGACAGGACACAGGCAGTAAGGCACAATTCCTTCCCATACTCAGAACCAAAGGGCATTGTGATTTTATGTTGATTTTTGCTGCTTTCCAACAGACTTTACTACCAGTTATTACGTACAGAAATGTTCACTTCGCCAACAGAAGAAATTTAAGGCAGTTGTATCTAACAGCATTTCTGCCAGAGCTCCCATCACTCTCCAGAACGATCCCTAATCCACTTAAGCCAAAATCAGCCACCTTTATGGAAGCAATTTAAATAGATGGTTTAAATAAGGTCAGCTGATTTCATCAGAAGCAGGCTGGGAAACAAGCAAAGGGTTTTGCTGACAGAGCAGGAGGGATAAGAGACATCCAGCCATACACACAGAGCTCCTGTAGAACCAGACGTTTCATCCAGCTCCAGCAGCATTCTCTGGGATCAGTCTAATTAAGAGACAGACATTTAAAGCCAGCACCTGACACCAGAGGCATCAAAGGGACATATCAAGTCTGCAGACCAGTATGCTCAGTCTCTGCAGCAAGGAAGCCTCCCCCCAACCTACACTGGGAGGGCAGAGGAGCTAGGAGTGATAAGGAAAGCTAGGATATAGGAGGCTGATAGAACAGTTAAAAAATAACCTCACAGAAGCAGAAAACAGCACACACACATGCAAATCTGCTTCTCACCTATTTTAAAACAGAGCAAAAACACCTTATGAGGTGCAAGGATTAACGGCACCATCATGTATGTTAGCCAACAGCTGGTTTGTAAGCAACATTTTAGGCAACTGTCTTAAACCTATAACCATTATGCGACTTGCTCCTAGTATTTAACTACTGTGTGATAGACTATTGCCAGGTAAACTGTCAAGGCTGGGAGATGACTTTATAGATCCCTTTCTTTATCTCCAGAAATGGACATCAGTAACTTAGGTGGGGAAAAGCCTACAGAAAAAGCAACCAAAACCCAGGCCTCAATTACTTATCTTCAGGCTGAGAAAAATAACAGGAAAAATTATCTCAAGATAAAAGTCCATTCACAGTGCTGTATTGCTTAATAAATACTTTGCAGCACAGTGTTGCTCTTACACTATATTCACAGCTACCAATTACAGATGGAGATTTAAAGACTATGGACATTTTGATGTGCAAAAAAAATCAGTAGGACTCTAGGCAATAAAAAGAAAATAAAACAAGTCTTTTGGAATGTTACTTATATGGGCATGGTCCCCAGAATAAGACATCACAGATCATAGAGGAGATATTTCTCATTAAGGATATTTTGTATCACCAGCAACACTGGTTGTGAACCAAACATCTCTAATCTACCCAGTTATCAGAGACAGCTACAGCAAGCGCTGACTGAAATCAGGTTTTAGTGCAAAAAGACATTTATAAATACAAGGAATAAAAAAGCCAGTCCAAAGAGCATTTCCTCTTTACAACACAGAAAATTCTATGAAGGAAAGTATCTCTTCTATGCATAGCTCTAAAACTAAGCTACAGCTTTAACTTGGTGCTTCACACCATCCAGCAAAATTTTACATCCTTCAAGCAAAGTGTAGTGTTAGGCTTAAGTCTCAGGCCACAGAGAGAGAGAACATCACAAACTCACACTCATCAGAAAGTGGCAGCAATGGAAAAAAACAAAACAACTTTGACTTGCTATTACAGTCCTTTGTCTTAAAACAGCTTCCTCTTCCTTTCCCAAATACAGCTCAGCCAGTTTCTGGAGGGCTTGGTCTCTATGCTGCCACAAGAGCTTACAGGAGAGGGAACACACCAGACTGGGATATTGGTGAAATGCAGTTAATGCCCGGGAGACACGGCAAATGTCTCAAGCACTCAAACAGGAATTGTTATTGCATAATCAGCTTTTTCTTATTTGCTTTGGTATTTTGGAGCATCTCCTGGCTTACAGTAATTTGCTCTGCTTTTGAAGGCTTTTGTCTTAAGGGAGGCAGTCTTGCTTTTACCTGAGACATCAGAAAAATGCTTTTTCAGCACTTCATTTTTTTTTACAGCCATCAACATCTGCTCTGACACATCTGTCAGTTGTCCAATATGTGCCCCATCAGCAGTGTTCCTTGCAGTCCTACAGACTGTCACTTGCAAAACAAATCAAGGGGACAAGTGCTTATTTACCTGTTCACCAACTGAGCTAGTCAGCAGCAAGGAGTCTGAAGCTACTGCCGTATTTATAAGCATAGGAAATGGTGAGGTTCAAAATCATTCTGGCAAAACTTAGCATTATCTATACATAAACAAGCTGCATGTGGTATTAACCTTGCAAGTGATTTCCACCAGGGTAGAACCCAACGTGCTGTAAGTTTTTTTCCGTTGATATTCAAATTGCTACTTCTGGGGTTGCCTCATGTAAATATTTATTCTTTATCTTATTCCCCTCACTGCTGGCTTTTCAAGTTTCTTCCTGCAACTGTAACTTTCAGTTTCAGCTTTTGAAACCATCTGAAAGAAGATTCTGGCATACAAGTCCAAACTTTGACAATGATGGGGTGCAAAACTGTCTCCTAAATATATCATTTACATTACCTTCCCCATAAACCCCCTACAGTCACTATATCATTAAACTGATCTCCACAGCCAGAACTGAGACATAGGAGTAGTAAAAACAACCCAACCCCTTATTTAAGGATAAACGTTCCTGTAAGATTCCAGTTAGGTATCCCTTTTACATTCAGTTTGACCAGGAAGTACAAAAATTAATTCTGCTGTACTAATGTACAACTCACAATTCATAATTAATCTGGTCCATTTAACCAGGAAATATCTTTAGGCTATAGCTCAGAATTTATGCCTCAGGCATTAACCTTTATCAGACAGCTCTGTCAAAATCAAACCAGCACACTGCTGTCCTGAAGTTATTCTGTTTAGACCCAAGGAGTTTCAGTGCCTCTCATCCCAGCAGGTGGCAGGAGCAGTTGCCTCAGAACATGATGCTCAAGATGCCCTTACCTGACCCAAGAATCCATAAAAATATGTGATGGGCAATGCGTACAAAATTGATTAGAACAAAGAAACAGAAGTTGTTACCTACAGTGCACTGAAAGTTCATTTCAGTTTGCTCCAATTAAAAAAAAAAAAAGAAAAACAAAACAAAAAAACCCCCATAATTTCAGGAAGTTAGCGTCGTTTATTCAGTGGCCGATTTTCTGTGGCTCTTGGAGTGTTACCAGGATTTCCAGAGCGTCCATCGATGTTTTGTTTTCGCCTGAGAAAGAGCTCTATACCAAATTCAGCTGCAAATGCAAGAGTTGCGAAAAATCCAAATACCTGTGAAAGTGACAGAAATACATGACTTTAAAATGTATAAACAGTAATAGTATCCTAACATTGGAGATATTTGCTGTACCATTTTATATACATTAATAATGCTTATATATTAAGATTAAAGTCCTCCTTAAATAGATAGTTCCATTTAAATTAGATGCAGATCAGAAATCATTATTCTAGCACATTCATTGCTGAAGATTTTACAGTTTTCATTCTTTTAATCAAGTGTGAACCTTATACTATGTTCTAATCAACCCTTAATAGTAAAAATATATTAGTTTCATTACCAAAATCAGTTATTAGCAGACTATTTATTGAAAGGAGAGCTGCTGATTAATGAGAGTAAACAAAGAAGAGTAACACGCAGATGGTGAAGGAATGAAGATCTGCAGAGCCTGGGTCAGCAAGGGAGAATGAAATGACATTTTGTGAATGACATTTCGTTACTAGCCATGGCAAGACGAGAAGTGGTAAAGAGAAGGCAGCTTTTTTCAAATAATTTTTTCTCATTCAAGAATTTTATCTTTTAAACTCACATGTTCAAAATTGCAAGGTTATTCAAAAGAATTATTCAAATGATTAGGGAATTATGACATCTACAGCATCCCAAAAGCCCCTTCAATTGCCCTGAGACTCCTCAGTGCTCCACAGGAGATGAATGTCCTGTTGCTCTACTATTTCTGTCACTGAGGAAGTTTATTGCAACTGTGCAAGTCAGTGTTGTTCACATGTGCTCTGTAAAAGCAAAACCAGGATTTCTTGATGACTTTGTGAGGGGGTGACATTATGAAAGGACAATTGAGGAAAAACAGAAATTTCAGAAGTAGGGTATCAGAGAACTGGGCAAGAGATGACAATGTTGAACAGCAAGAGATGACAAGAAATAATACAAATCCGAGGCAGAAGGCCAAAGGTGAGGAGCTGCAAGTGCACACACAGCTTTCCAGCAATCCTGAGCAATGCCAGCTCTTTGGAAGTTTCTGGAAGGTCTGAAATAGCTAATTCCTCCCAAAACATCGCAGTGCTATTGAGTTCTGTTCCCTCCCCAGTTTCTTCTCTGCAAATTGAGTGAAGTTTAGAGGGCAAAGAAATTAACATACCAGATAAATACAAAGCAAATCTTGCCATTTTAAGACTTACACATGCAGTAGTTTCAACAGCAGAGCCAGAGCAGGTTGCAGAAAACACTATTGATGCTAACAGAAACGAGGCTCCTATGACTGGCACAGCCCAAAAATTCTGCAAATATATATAAAAAAATGCATATAATTTAATTGTAGATAGGTTACCTAAAAAGAACCACCATCATAACAATAGCTGAGTTAACCTGCCTGTGAATTTACGTTTTGATACTTGGATGCTAATGGAAACTTCAGAAAATACATTTTACAACTACATTCTAAATGTCATTCAACATTATCAGCTATTTAAACAGCACCATCAGCTATTTAAAGGAGTCTGCCCTATTTATGTTTTTAAGTATTTAATTCATTTTATCTCACCTTTTTTCACAATCAAATTCAAGCTCAGGACAACTTTATTCCCTAAGTAAAACATTTGGGAAATTTGAAAACTGTAAGTAAACGTGTTCATTCAAACCTTTTACTATACTCCCTTATCTGTACCCTTAAAAAAAGACCCTACTGTTTGCTCTGAAGGCAGATAGGAAGGGACACTTGTGAGATGGAATAATGTTCCTACTGACTTTGCAGAGCAACTTTCTCCCACTGCTGGATCTTCTGAAGTATAAAGCCATAAACTGTAATGAGTTATGATTATTGCCAAAAAGGAGGTAGTCTACACCCAGTGGGAAAATAGAGAGGGTAAGCTGATAAATTGCCAGCATCATGCTGGTGGTAAACTGTATTCCATATGGTACACATCTGCTATGCTGTAGCATTCATAGCATTAATGTGGAAAGACTTCTCCACACAAGTCCTAAAATCCTGCAGGTAGCCAACTTTGAAAAAGATGTCAATATAAACTCTCAAAGTTGGCTCATTTTTAAACTATAAGATACTTTAATCTATCCTTTACATTGAGAAGAAAAGGAGATTCATTTTGCATAGGCTTTTTACTCCACAGCAGACTTTATGCACTTAGAAGAAATGGTTTGGTTTAAAAAAAAAAAAAAAAAGTTTTCTTACCAGTTTCTGCACTTTATCTTTCCCCAGTGATTCATACAAATCAGTGCAATACACACACAGAATCAGGAGACTCAAAAGAAAGGCACTGCAGCTTATGAATTCAAAGAAGTAAAGTCCACTACAAGTGACACAATCGTCAACAATTTCTTCACAAAGAACAGCCACAAAAGAGAAAACCTGCAAACAAATAACATGCTTGAATTGGATCAAGTCTCTAACATCATCAACAAGCAGACATCTCTGATATGAAGACTAATAATGCTAGCTGTGACAAAAATTCTCAATCTACAAAGTTTGGTCAAGTTCTGCACTATTTTCTTACAGACAGAAATAATTATACAATGACATGGTTTACACTTGGCTGTTACAGGTGGTCGATAAAGTACACTCAGGTAAGCCTAGCACACAGCCAAACAGAGGTTTCGTGATTAGACAGACAAGATTCCTGTTTTGTGGTTTTGTGCAACGGCCAGTTGGAAGCAGATGAGGCAGTGTGGAGAACACACATCCTGCAAAAATGCTACTGCTTACTGCAGACAGCTGCACTCAGTTCTGAATGTATTTGGGTTCAGGGCAGTGGGGGAAACTGGACAGCACTGACACACTCAGCTGCCTCCCCTAAAAGTTCAGAGCTGGTGTTGCCTTGTTGATAAAACTTCAGAGAAACTCTATGAACCCAACACTCACATGCTCATAACCCAGTGACATTCTGTTCTTGTAGGAACCAGAACTTTACACTGTGTTCAAGCTATGTTGGACAATGTTTAATCTATGCAGAGATTTATCTTCACCTTCCTGCCACAGTGTGATTTGAGAAAAAAAACATGATCCTGTACAGTCACCATACCCTGCTGCTGGATTTTCTACTATTTTACTATACAAGAAAGAATATTCCTTTATTTAACTGTTAGCTTATTTTGGCCACTTCTTGCTAGTTCCCTTCATCCCATAAACTTGGCACAGCTTTACAGATCTTCATAGTAAGGAGTTCACCAACTTAAAACCATGAGCAGGAATTAGACGGGGTCATAAAATTGAGACTGATTTGAGAATGACAATCATATTTTTAATAAAAGTATGTGGGCAATAAAGAGGTTGACAGTTCTTTGTTTTAAAAAAAAATCTAAATTTAAGATTCTGAATTGTTCTTGGAAAATAACCACCTGTCTTCAGTTTCAGTTTTCTCACAGTAAAAACAATAATTTAGCAGCAGGAAGTGTAAATTCCCCTTACGAAGCCAGGTCTCAGAAGAGCACTTCAGAGAACTGTGTTTTGGAAATGCAACAATATAAAGTAAACAGGAGCTCAGAAAGGGAAAGAATGGGAGCTGAGAAATGTCAATATTACTATCAGGCCTCCACATGCTTCCTTTCTCCCTCACAGTGGCTAGCAACACAAATTTCTCAGCAGCCCTTGCACCTAAACCAGTGAACTACAATGTCAGTCCAGGAATGCTTTAAACTCTGACCTTCCAGTTTTTATGGTTTGGGGTTTTTTTGCATTTCTAAACATGTGTTTACAGTTGCATTCAATGATTTTCAATTTCACATTTTTCAGAAGGTCAGCTGTGAGATAGCACTGTACAGGAAAACTTATCTTTTTTTATAAGCACTGGAAACTGAATGCCATCACTTTCACTTGGGCTGAAACAGAACAGAGAGAAAATGAACCTGTCCTTAAAAGAAAGTATATGTCCAGAAAACCATAATATGATCTAAATAACTGAAAAAAGCTTCTACACCGAGTGTACAAACAAGTTGAAAAAATCCCCCTCAAAAGAGCAGTTATAAAGAGTTCAGTGTCAATAATTGAGATTTACCAAGTAGAATCCTGTGTGGGACTTGTCCAAGTCAATACTCATTGTTTTTTTATTACTAAGTTGAGTAATAAAATAGAGTACATCAATTAAAAAAAGTTGGCTTGAAGAACCTTGAGTAAGTGCTTTGATTAAGTTAATGTATCAGCAGCACATTTATAAGATGCCAGAGAGCTCTGCTTGGGTTTCTTAACTTGCTCTTTGATAACACTGTGAGGAAAAAAAAGGGATTCCTCTGTTGTCTTATTACCACAAAAATAATAATAGTTCTAAACACCAAAAGCATTGTTGGAGAAGAAGTTGTTTTGGATTTTTTTTTTTTAAATTTTGTTACAAGTCCTGTCTGTATCTACACCAGAAATTAAACAACTTCATTTGTCTCTTACCAGCAAGAAATTATTCATTGATACTGACATTACTGTTGGAAGTTTCTAAATACATGTCAATTTTGTAAAGATGTAACAAGTTAATTGCTACAAAAATAGAGCAGATCAATGAACTTGCCAACAAGCCTGTGAAGATGCTCAGCAGTGGGATTCCCAGTACAAAATCTTCTGGTTCAGGTGGATGCGTGTATTAATTCTCTATTAAATCTGCACATTTTGGGCTACTACAGGACATGAACAGCTTAAAAAGGAGCTGATTTTTAAGCCTGAATCACCATTTTCCTTTCCAGCTAAGGCATTTTGACTAAAGTTAAACAATGGTTGATGACAACTTGTCCTGCTTTAGGTAAGAATTTGTTTCTACCTCAGTCTTGGCACAATACACCCTGCGCCATTTACCTTTGTGTAGAATTTGAACCAGTCATGGACTACCAAAAACATTCCAGCTATTAAAGAAACCCAAACAACATCCTAGAAACCTGTGCAATAACATGCCTCCTAATATTCTTTTGCCACTCATATTTGTCACTTTGGGCAGTCACATTTTCCTTGTTTCATTTGCTCAAAAGAATTGGCTAAGGTTCCAGTGTATCCCATTATTCATCTGAAGAAAAGTATTTCTTAGGTCTAGAAGCCAGTTTTCTGCAGGTGACTTCAGAGTATTTTATAAAATCCTTGATCACTTCTACAATGAACAGAGCCCACTTTCTGATTGCAATACCTTGTTTAGTGATCCACACAAGAAATTATCAGAGCAAAATCCCACTGTTGTAACACAAAGCCAATAGATGACCATCGCTGGCATTTCCAAAAATCAACACTTTCCCAGAACAGGAACCTTCTTACTGTAGAGACTGAGGATTCCACCTTCAGGCCTTTCTGGGGCTTGTTTAAAGTGTTTTGACTGAGACCTCAAGATCTGTGCATTTTGATAAAGTTTACAAAAAAGGAGGGAAAAATGTTGGAAATTAGGAGGGTGAACAACCATAACTCCATTGTCTTTTTCCTCTCACTGACAAATGGGTGCAGGCCATAAATTACTACCTATTTAAGAACATGTCAAGCAACTATTTATCCTGTTTTGGATAATGATTATTTTTCTTTTTTTTCTATGTAGAAAGCATTTTAAATAATTAAACAGTTTAAGCTTTGGTACGTCAGTAAACTACCCTACATAATCACTTATTTCATTTTAGTCAATTAATCTACTTATATAAATGTTCTGCTTGTCAGAACCCAGCAGACCCCGCTTTAATAATCTCCAGTAGATGAACTAAAAGTTTATGTTCCATTATATTTATTTAAAGCATTCTTGGGTGCAATTTTTTAAAACACTCAGAAAATTTTGTTTTTGGCAGCACTACAACTTTACAAACAGTAAAGAATATTACATTTGTGGCTGAGGGTTTTGACTGTGTGTGAGATGAAGCTTAAAACCCAAATGTTCTCTTTTCTGCAATAGTGAAGTAACGAGAAAAGGGTGGAAATCACCTACAATTCCTGTGAGCATGACACATCTGACTAAAAAGCCACTGTATTGGCTGCAAAATGCACGCTGACACACATTTGCTGTCAGCTGCCCTTTACCACCACGGGTTTCACTCATTCCCTGCCAGTACATAAGAGTGATGCTCCTCACATCCTCATCAGCAAAATGTACACTGGAACATTTTGGAGGAGTCCATCACCAAACCCTGAACAGGACCTTATACCAGGAGCCCAACTGCTTGATTCAGGAGTAACATGTAGTAGAAAAGCCAGGAGAAAATAATCCTTTTATTTCCTGATGAGCCCAGGGCTGCCTGACATGAAGCAATTTTCTCATGCGATGGGCCACCAGGATTATGGGTTTCTGGTGCAATTTTCTACTACAAATCATGGGAGAAATGGGCTCCTTAATTTTAGCATGGACAGTGCAGACGGACAGGCTTAGAATGGGCTGCAGGAGCAGCAAGAAAGGAAGGTCTGGAGCTCATGACCCAGCAATGCCCTTCCCAGTTCTGCTGCCCCACGGTGAGGTTCAACCAAAGGCTTCTTCCTCCTGTTTCCAATCCAATCCGGCCCTCAGAAGAAAGCACTACATCTCCTCCGGGGCTTCCCTCTGATTTTGAGCCAGAGCGGGTGGTGTTTAAGGCCAGCAGGCAGCTGGACCACGGCGGCTGCAAATGACAGCACCCACTCCCGCAGCTCGGGCACGAAGAAGGAACACCATCGGCACTTCCCACCAAGAACCACTTTGAACCCGCATTATGAGGCACCATGCCAGTTTTCCACCTGAGTAACAGGTCTGCACAACTTTAGTGACCCCATGTCACGTCCCAAGTCAGGACACCTTCCCGGCGCAGCCAGCCCTTTCCGACCGGCAGAATCCATTCCCTCGAAGCCTGTGCGTGGCCATCTCCCCAGCCTGCGCTGGATCACCGAGGAGTTTAATTTTTAAGCGGCGGGGGACCGTCCTGAAGCCGCAGGTCACCACAACGCGCTCGTTCCCATCCCAGAGCGGGGCACCCCCGCCCAGCCGGGCTCAGTCCCGGGAGACTCTCGGTCATTCCCCGGCCCCGGGCAGGCATCCTGCCAGGGCTGCTCCCTCCACGCCAGGCCCGGCACGCCCCGCACGGCGAGGGGAGGAGGGCACTCACCGCCTGCACCACCTTGACCAGCAGCCGCCATCCCTGCAGGTGCCGCAGGGTGCAGCCGAAGGGGCGGCGGCGGGGCGCCTTCGCCTGAGGTTCCGNGCCAGCGCTCCCCCTGGCGGCCGAGGGCGGGAGCGCCCCGTGAGGGACGCCTCAGGCCCGGTGTGGGCTCAGCTCGCTAACGGGCTTGGTAAGTAAAGTTTACAAGTTAGTCACTTGTCACACGAGATTGCGGCATCAGAAGGGGGTTTTAAGACAAAGCTTTCCCTGCTTGCATTCACATAATCAATTCTTTGGAAAAACCTGAGATCATCGAGTCTGGCCTGTGACCGAACACCAGCAAGTCAACCACACCATGGCACTGTGTGCCACATCCAGTCTTGCCTTAAACACCTCCAGGGATGGTGACTCCACCACCTCCTTGAGCAGTCCATTTCAGTGTCTAATCACTCCTTCTGTGAAGAAATTCTTCCTGTTGTCCAACCTAAACTTCCCCTGGATGCCACTTGAGGCTATGTCCTCTTGTCCTGTCATGAGTTGTTTGAGTGAAGATCTTGGCCCCCACCTTGCTACACCCTCCTTTCAGGCAGTTCTAGATATCAGTAAGGTCACCCCTCAACCTCCTTTTCTTCAGGCTGAACACCCCCAGCTCTCTCAGCCTGTCCTCACAGAACTTGTGCTCCAGACCCTTCACCAGCTCCATTGCATTTCTCTGGACTCACTCCAGCACCTCAGTGTCCTTCCTGAATTAAGGGGTCCAGAACTGGACACAGCACTCAAGTTGTGGCTTCACCAGTGCTGAGTACAGGAGAAGAATCATTGTCTTTGAAGTTCAGTTATACTTGTTTAAATTCAAGGGAATGTTGCTACAGGCTGAAAAAGAGGAGATTTGCTTGCCTAACATTGGCTGTATAGGAACAGATTCCCTGCTTAGGGAACAGATCAGGCTGTTTGGACACTGCTTCTCTTTGGCAACCTCACAGTTTGTGCTACAGAGCCCTGTGAAGCTGGGGCTACTTTGAGCCCTGCCAGGACACCCTCTTAACTGGGCAGGTGCAGAAGAATGTGCCACCCTCCCTGCTGAGTGTGTACCAGCAGGTGTGTGCCCAACCTCTCCTGGTAGGAAAGCACAATCCAGGGGAACACACAGTGTCCCTAGGCAGGATCATGCAGACCTGTCTCTGCCATAAACATATTTGGCTGCAGGAATTGGCTTGGGGGGCAAATGAGTAGGGCAAGTCCAGTGATTCCTAAAACGTGGGCGTTTCCACTAAAACAAATGAGGTATCACCACCATGGGTGTGCCCTAGCTTTTGCCTGGGATTGGGATGAGTCTAACATGGCTCTGTTGGCAGCACCCCAGACTACAGGACAGAGCAAGTAGTTGTAGTCAGGAACATTTGCTGTTAAGTCCTCAGTGCCTTCACTACCTTTTTTCACACTGGTACATTCAAAATTAGATTACTATACAGAGGCTGGCATCTCTTTTCTGAAAGAAATTTCCCTCTCATGTCCTTCCTTGATAATATTTCACAACTGGCTGAATAACTCCAAAGCCACAAAGCATCTGTCTAGGCTGTAGTGTGGTCTGACAGAGACAGGACTGAGATAGAAGCAGCTCTGTCAGGTCTCTTAAGGTGTTCTACTGAACACCTTAATAGCATCTTATGCTATTTTGTAGCCCTGCCCTTATGAGTCTTTAGAATGCCTTCATGAAGCATTGCTAGATTACGAATACAGCTGTTAGTGCTAAAGACAACTGTCTTGAGGACAGACTGCTTTTCAAGGAACCACAGAAACAAAACAAGACTACAAAAGATAAAATGGATGGTGATTTCCAGTTTCTACTGTCTTTAAGCTGGTTTTCCTGTTCAGACCCTCTCCAGGAAATACAAATCAAACGATGCATGAATGATAAAGGTTACCTTGCCATTTAAAGCCTAACTTATTGAGGCCAATGTATTTATTTGTTTATAAGAGGCTCGGGAAAAGCAAAATGACAGCAAAGCTAGGGAACTGTAAGGTCATGTGACAGAAGGAATGGTAACTGGACAGCAGCATAGGAGTTGATATCTTGAAGATACTGAAAGCATTACATTATACTGCTCTTCACAGAGGTACAGCAGGTGTTCTTCACCTTCTTATCACACAAACTTTCCAGTACAGTGTTTTTCCTTTAAAGAGGGAATTAAAACAACAGTTACTATAAGCAACAATAGGGTTTAATGCAAATAACGGTAACTGGCTGACCGTGATGTGATGGAAATCCCATTCCAGGTATACAGCTATTATTTTTCATTTGGTTGTGTGGTAGATCTGATAGGAAAAAAAAAAAAAACCCTCTTCGTTACCCTGCCACAGCCTCTGCTGGAATGGCAGCAGCAGAGCTAAAGACAGGACATGATGGCAGAGAAGCAAGCCCACAGTTAGATGCTGAGCTGTGGTAACATCTCCAGTCAGCCAGGCACAGAGAGGGACATCAGTGGAAGCAGATTAGTGAGGAGTGACCTAGTTTTCTCCCTCATTACATCTCCTCCAAGACACCCTCCACAGTGACCAAAAAGCAATCCCAATGGAGAAAGCCCCCTCACTAGAGGAATTGCAGTGTACACAGTACAGCTATATGATAGTTGCCCCTGCTTGCCCCCATGTTGAAATAATTTCAAAAACTGTGGCTGGAATTCCTTGAAGCAGTTGAGTAAATGCCAGCTACTGCAATAAAGGGGCTTCAGGCCACAGCTGCATGGCTGTTCTCAGCAAGTGAGCCCCAGTGGCTCTTTGGCACTGTGAGCTGTGTTACAATGCCACACTACAGCCTGAGTCCCTCACACTCAGAACTGGCAGCACCAGCCTCAGGAATTCATGTCCTCCTTTCCCCACTTTCATAAATGCAGTTATGGGGTTTTTGCTTTTCTTGCCAGAAGGCAAGGGAGAAGGAAGTAGATGAATGGGAAAGCAGCTTGGAAGCCCTAACCACTGAAGGAGAGAGACTTTGTTTCATTGGAAGAGGGATGAGGAAGAGGAAGAAGTGTGTGTTATTGCACAGTTCAGAGAGCTCCACTGAAGACAGCCTGTCTGAGGCACATCTCCCTCCTTCATTCTGATGTTCTCACATGGGCATCTCAACATCTTCTGTTCATTCAAGGCTATTCCCACGTATTACATGAAGTAAATACAGGATGATTAGCTGGCAAATGGAATATTCCAAGTACTGCAACAATGAGCTCAGAGAAGACTTGAATGTGTTGCATCTGCTGAACTTCCTTTAGCTCCTGAGGTTCTATTTTTGTGCTCAGTATTGCAACTGAACTTCACAAATCGTGACAGCACACTAAACAGGCTCGAATGTGTGATTTTTAAACAGCTGAAGATGAAGAATTAGCATTTTCAACAGCTATTATTAAGTATCGCTTATGGCACTAGAGATGAAATCCCCACACTTCTCAAATGCAAGCTCAGTCCAGCTCAGTGCTTTTTTGCATGCATCTGTAGGGCATAGAAAAGCATTGAGCCATGAGGTATTTGATAGGCAACAGTTCTGCAGCTGCAGGTGTCCCACTGCAAACTGTTTGCTCCCCAAGAAGAGACTGCAGCCCAACAGGCAGCAATTCTTGCATTTTGGAACTATCACTAGAAATTTAAGGCTAATATAGTAGCTAGCCCATAAAACCCAAAAGCCATGTGCACATTTCAGAGATTGTCATTTTCAGCTGAAAAATATGACCTGCCTGCAACTAAAGTGGACATTTACTCAAAAATTTCAAGCTTAAAATTGGCAGAGCAGCTTTATTAGAACTGCTATAATCAAAAGAACTGATACAGGAACAGGGTAGAGAAGGAGGAAGAGAAGATTTACAAAATTTCGCTGAAACAGTTTCATTTCACTCTAGTCAGCAACTTGTCTATATTGAACTAGCCCTGAAAGTCTAAAGGAGTTTAGTTGATTTATATTGTAGCATTTCCTCAGTGTTCATACTGAAAAGCATTTTTAAAATCTTGCTATTAAAATTGTGCCCTGCAATTCTTGCATTACTGCTTTGCTTTCTGCATCTTATGGTGCTAGTCTGAGACTTTGTACCCAACAGAACTAAAGGCACACAAGAGTGTTTGAGAACAAAATTAATGTTGTTCTTCTTTTAAAAATTGAGGTAATCCCAAACCTATCCCCTTCCCAGCCTAGAGCAAAAAGGAATTCTTGCCAAATTAGCTTTGGTGTTTTACCCAATTTCTTTTGTTTGGTGCTTGACTTGATGGTGAAAGGAGAAGAGGGGAGCAAGGTTTACTGGCACTACCTTTCGTGAAAAGGGCCATCTGTCACAGGGACTAGTTTTGCATGACAGTTGTGGTAAATCCCATCTTAATTGTCTGCTCTCACCGGAGCAGGAGTTGGGGGAACTGCAGCTCAAGAGGACAAAGCAACCAGCCCAGGAGCCCAGGTCTCATCAGAGGGAAACAAGAAGCCAAAGACATCATGTTACACAGGAATATTCTCATATTTTCCTTTTGTGGTAAATTTCCTCCCCCATCCCCCCCCAAAAAAAAACAAGAACAGCATGAGCAGGCTGCAGATAGGAAGTGACAGTAGCATGAAGAGAATTTGAAGGAGGGAAGCAGGCTACTTTAGTCTTTTAGAATGAAAAGTCATGGTTGGAGACAGTCTTTGTGTAAATAATCATTGGTAAATAATAATCTAAAAATCAAAACAACCAGAACACTCCAAAGCTATGGGGGCTTAAGGGAAAACACATTTAGAAGCTTCCAATACACCGAAGTGACATCTGTTTTAAGAAGTGAAATTATAATGAGTAATTTGTAAGGTTTTCCCCTGTCCCAGCCTCCCCAAATAAGGGCACCTGGTGTGATAGCTATTAATGCATTTTCCAGCTTCATAAAGGGTTTTGTGCTTTGACAGATGCCCAAATGAACTTATAGACTGCAATAGTTGTCTTTTAAAAATGTGGACAGTATCCACTGGTTTGAAGTATTGCCCTAAAATCCAGTTTCACCCTAATGACACATACCACTGCAGTTGTGTGAGAATGGGTCCTGCTTTCATCATCAGAGGATCCTTCCTCTCAAGCATGTTCCAAATTCAGTTTCAAGTTTACATACAGAACCCAGACAACTGTTCTGATACTGATGCGTGCCATGCATCCATAATTAGAATCCTAATTTTTTTCTTCCAGTTTATTCTATACAGCTGTTCATCATCAGCAGGTCATGCATTTCCCCATGTACCACCTTTACTGAATTGTTGACATAAGCAAAATTTTAAAGACTGCAGTTAAAGACATGGTTAAGAATATCCACTGAACTTCCCAGTCCACAATTCAATCTTCTTTTTTAACAAGTGTGCTTGAGGGAGTTATGTGCACAACAAAATATATGTCGTTCTGAAATAAATTTAGGTATTTTGAAAATATGGAAGTAACTCAGGTCAAGAGAGGTGATCCTGCCCCTCTCCTCAGCCCTAGTGAGGCCACACCTGGAGTGCTGTGTCCAGTTTTGGGCTCCTCAGGACAAGAGACATGGAGCTCCTGGATCAGGTCCCATGGAGGAGAACAAAGATGATTGTGGGAAGGGAGCATCTCTCACAAGGAAAAGCTGAGTGAGCTGGGCCTGTTCAGCCTCCAGAAGAGATGACTGAGAGGGGACCTCATCAATGTCTGCCAGTATCTACTGGGGGGATGCCAATGGAGCCAGGCTCTCCTTGGTGGTGCCCAGCAATGGAGCAAGAAGCAACAGCCAAAAAGTGTTGCACAGGACGCTCCACTGGAATGTGAAGAACTTTTCTGTGCAGGTGACCATGCCCTGGAACAGATTGCCCAGAGAGGTGGTAAAGTCTCCCTCAATGGAGATATTCAGAACTGTCTGGACACAATCCTGTGCCATGTGCTCTGGGATGGCCCTGCTTGAGCAGGGAGGTTGGACCAGGTGACCCCACTGTGCTTGCTTCCAACCTGACCCATTCTGTGAATTCTGCAGGACTACAGAATGCAGGAACTGGGGAAGAAAAGCACAACCATCCTCAAAACAGAGAGATTTCTAACTAATCAGAGAAATTAATATAAGAGTGATAAAAAAAAAAAAAAATTAGAAAACCTGAACTCATGAAAGTGTCTTGGCAATCATTTGATCAGGATATACCTTTTACATTTCCTATTCTGAGGATGTAAGTGGAAAGTAACCACAAATTTCACAGTGGAAAAAGTCATGTTCCACATTGGTGTACTGAAAGCTTAAGTCCTAACTTTGGTCAACTACTACTTAGACAACACACTGCAGCCAGCAGCAGGATCCTTAGTCTAACGAGTATGCTTTGAAAACATTGCAGCACAAATCACCCAGGTCAGATAAGCTAGTTTCACTCCTAGGAACAAACACTGCAGACTTAGCCCCTTCCTTACAGAAGCAATGTTTTAAGGAAGTTTAACTATCTGCCAGAGATGTTACTCACTGAGAGGTAAAAATATAAAAATGTATTTTAAGATGTTTTACACCACATCCTTAGATGTAAACTAAATGAACAAGAACACCAGGGCTTCAATGAAAGTTATTTAAATTTGAATGCAGAGAATACTTTATTAACTGATTACAGTTTTGATGACCAATTTTAAACCATAAGTAGTGTGGGAAACATAGTGGGGGACATTAAGGCTGAGCCATATATATATAGACAAATCTGGATACTGATATTCTGTACATTTAACCTCTGCTTTTTCTTTATACATCTTTTATTCAGTGTCTGCAATTAATCAAAGAGGAAAAAAACAACAAAAAAAAACTGGCCACTAATTTAAGTCTTATACCTGGAATGAATTTTTGCATGGGTTTTTGAATGCAGTGTAAATTTCAGTGGAGATGAAACAATTTTTTTTTTAACCATATTCCCAATGAAGTGTTTAAGTATAGCTGGAGTTTGTTGCTATTATAGAGTTGTGCAATTATTTTTCTTTTTCAAAAACTAGCAGTAGTTCTCTCATGTAGAGGTTAATCTATTTAAGATAGTATTAAACTTACCTAATAGATTGGGAAATCAATATAAATTAAGTGCCTGTGGTGTGATCAGTTTTCCTGCTCTAAGCAACCCCTATCACTTAAGTGGACATACTTGCAATTTTACAGAATTACACTGACTTATCAACAAAACCCAGAAAAAAAAAAATTAATTTACTGCTTTTGCACCGTGAGCAGTGCTCCTACACAATGTGATAACTGTTTTCCATCTGTACAGCTCCCTTTTGTAAAGTTGGGCAACACATATAAAAGAAAGACAGACATCAATGGTTTGTGTTCTGAAAGAGATTTCAGTTCTTTAGTTCCAGTCACTGAAGGAAGAGGCAGAGGCAAGTTTGAATTATCCCAGAAAACTGAACAATTGGTTTTATTTGGTGTCTTCAAGATGCTTCACCTTCTGTGGGAGATGTAGATGATGTAGGAGAGACCATTTCAGGTTTTCGTGAAATTCTGTCCAATTCTGCCTGAACATCTGTTAAAACTGGCTTCTGACCTACAAAATAAATGTGTATCATTCAGTCATGTTTATGAAAAGCCTATGGTATCTTCAATTCTCAAACCAGACAAATCCTAGTAACTGTTACTGCACGCTTTGCCAGAACCCAAAAGAAACAGAAAGGAAACAGTAGAGACAAAGTCATATCCTTGAAGTATAAAATACAGAAGACTATTAAGACTAGCAGTTATGACTACTTTCATACAATTTTCTGTATAATTTGTATTTGAAATAATGCTGAATGTAAAAATCAGGGGTTTCAGCATGCGTAGCAAAGTCAGTTTTGTGTACTTGGTCAGCATAAGCCTGACACCACTGCTCATGGGTGCACACACACCTGCAGATGGCAAATCCCTTTCTCTCCTCACCCACTCATCTCCTCCCTAACTTGGAATGGCACAAATGTGCAGCCACACTCCAACCTAATTCAAGCTCAAACCCATTTCCCCCCACCCTTTTAATTCCTACTCCTCAGTCTAGGTTTCTATCCCACTATGTTCTATAGCAAGAATGGAGGAGACCATATGGAAAAGGGCAGTGCAGTATTAGGACTCCAATGCTTATGACAAATGTGCATAGCATCTGTAAAAGAAAGTTCTGACACGTGCAGTTGTAGCAGTGTCCCTGCATCCTTTCTGAAAATGCAAATTAACAGGAACTATCCATAAAGGTAATTTTGTCCAGATGTACTTGGCTGTTCTTCAAATCATTTAACAAAAGATAATACTGTACTAGAATCAAAGCAGCTAAAGCTCCAACTAGTAAGCAGAGGAACTTCCCAAAGCTGCTGAAGAAGTAATTCTCAAACCCCAATCTACTGTTTTAACAGATTTGAAGTGAGTGCCACAGATACCACTAAATACAAGACAGCAAACACCGAAGAAGGTGAAGAGGACACATCTATGCCGAATTTATTAGTATTTATAGTAATTCCTTGAAAACATAGTCCTTTCTGATGTTAAACTGGCTATAACCCCAACCCTTCATTTGCTGCATAGTAGGAAATTTCTGAGAACTGTTTTGCTCCTTAATAATTAAATTCTGTCCTTGAAGTTTCTGCCACAGCCCCAGACAGAACACTTTTCTGGAGTGCTGCCCCTGTTTGCTTGGCATCATCCAAACCTGCTGCCAGCCACTCCCCACAGGATTTTTCAGTGGGTGCTCTCTGTGCCTCATATTGCATCAGCTGCATTTGTTTGAACAACCTCCATATGTTGTTCAAACTGGCACTGCTGACTTGGCCTACAGCACATTAGGAAGTACTCAGACTTTGCTTAGCCAACTGAGTTGTGCACTTCGAAAAAAGGGAAGTGTGCACAGGTGAAAGAAAATTCAGGGTTAATCTACACAAAATGTTAGTGGGAAGTACCAATGAAACATCAAGAGTCTCCCCTAAAGCACAGCATTATTAACCTCTGGGGAAGCAGGGAGAGAAGGTGTCTGTGTACACATGCTCCTAAGTAACAGAAACATTTAAAATTGGAATAGCAAGAAATGCCAGTATAGTCCTGCATCTAGCTTTAGCACAGTCACTATTAACCATTTCTAGATTAATAATTATTATTAATCGTCTCATCTATAAACAGCTGTCAAAAGAAAACACCTCAGTATTTTTACAGGCTGTCACCAAACTCAAAGTGCTCATCACATCAGAGCTAGAACACTAGTGAAAGAAAATTTAAAGCTATTTTAATACTGACAGTATTGTCAAAAAGAATTAACTTGAAATACAGTCCTAACCTATTTAAATAAGACTAGAAGAGGCTTATGGCATAAGAGATTTCATTGGGATGGTGGAAACAAAGGGAAAAAAATGAGGAACTCATGTAGACATGATTCATGCTTAAACAACTATATGTAGATTTTTTCTTTGCTTCTCTGAAAGCCACAAAAAGGCAACACTAAAGTGCTGTGCAAATGAAAGCAAAAAGCCCTATAGAATATAAAAGCATATATATAATTCAGTTAAATATAGCAGTAAATTCATACTTCTGATAAACTATACTAACAATCAATTTAGATTGAGTCGATCTTTTGTCATTAATCATACCTGACTTTTTTGCTGATGGTGGTAAGTTGCTGCCAGCACCTCCAGTGCCACCTCCTCCTGGACTGCCACCAACACCACCAGGGCCACCAGGAGAACCAGTTTTCTTGCTCAGGAGACTATTGAAGAAGTTAGCCAGGACTCCTTCAGATGTAGCTCCAGCTACAAGGGTAAGAAGGAAAGAAAAACCACAACACAAAACCAACATAGATTTTCTAAGTCAATACTGATTTTTAGTGTGTTGTAAATATAAACAAGCACATTAAAGCAAGCAGGCAAAGCAATTATTTTACTTCTCCAGCTGCATTTGTGCCCTTATAAGAAAAGGTACCTTTCATATTGGGATCAATCTTTTTCGACCCAGTGGGGATAGGTGTAACACTGGCAACATTCGATGTTACAGATCTATTTGGTGTCCTAGGAGATCCACCAGGAACTCTTGGTGAGGCATCCTATTAAAAAAATAACCCAAAACCAAAACAAACAAACAAAACAAAAACCAAAACAAACAAACAAAACACAAAACAAAAAAACCCAGGTGTAAGAATAGATTAAATTAAGCATTTTGTTATTTCTCACAGCTCCTAAGCTTTTGTATTTTAAATTCAGTATCTCATACAACTGAAATGACACAGGATTAGATTGTGCTGATTGCGTACAAGTTTTCACACTCGTAGAACATTGTTAAAACTATTACCTTTAGTGTAACTAAAGCACAAAAGAAGTTTTTGATTTCATCCCCATGAGAAACCTGAAAATCCATCTGTACCTCTGACCATAAATGCATTCAAACACATGAAAAAACAAGCCAGGACCTTTAGCCCTTGCTGTCAATACAAGCTGTCGTGACTCACTGTGGAGGGTCATAATTTTAGAGTGCTACAAGTTTTTAAATACTATGTAGTTTAAAACAATTAGATCAAACAATATTTAACAGTGCAAATAAAAGCAACCCTCTAAATATATAAAAGTTAATGATTTTCATGTGATGATATTTAAAATTTTTTACTAACCACTGGCCTTCCTGCAGCAGTAGGTGGTTGTTTCGCCAACTGTGACTGCAAAAAACCAAACAGACACATGAAGTGTTAGATATTACAGTGACTAAGAATAAAAACCCAAATTTGCATTGGGAATGTTGTTAAAGGAAACTCTTGTTGCTTGTTTTATGGACAGAAAATTACCTGCTGCTTCATAAGAAACACTTGGTCATCCTCTGCTACAATTTCTTTTTCATGAACAAACTGCAATACAAAAACATAAGCAAAAGTTAGACAGACAGAAAGAAAGAAAGGTATTTTCTTTTTTATCTGCTGATGAATATGACCAAAATATTTAATAATGAAGTACATGTATAAAATACTATGATTGCTGCATATCACGTTTTTCATATTTAAGACTGCTGCCTCATGATTCCTTCTAGGCCAAGTTAATTAGGAGTGAAATAGAATTATGATTAACTCCTTTGACCTGTCAGGGATAAAGCTGTAGATACATTTGTAGAAAGACCCATTTAATTGTTCAGTAAAAAAGGAATTAAGTAAATGATTACAAGGCACATTCAGGGGTCTCAGGATCAGTAAGAAACATTCATGGATGCACACATTGCATCATGAGAGCCCATGTCTCTGTTAATTTATGGAGTCCTCACCTCAGTATTACTTTATAGGTAACTATGGCACACATGACTCTTGCCTGTTTTGCATCACACTGGTGTAGGAACTGGACACAGACATCTCAGATCCCAGTTCTATGCATCGAGTCACAAGCACTCTCCTTCCAAATAAGCTCATCAAAAATTTTGCCTAAGCAAGCATGGCAAATATCAGTTTATAATCCAGGCCTGAAGTTTATAAGTGTGCAAAAGGAAATATTGTCAGTTATATTTTCCTTGCATGCCTACTTAACATGTCCTGGTATTTCCCCTAAAGATTTCAGAAGGGACATAGTATTAGTTTTCTCCACTAAAATAATTCCCACTTGAAAATAAGATCAGTCACAAAATCTTAGCTTTGTTAGAAAAAAGCCATAGCAATATTTGCCTTCAATAACCTCTGAGTGCATGGAGTCCACTGCTGCAGGCATTTTGTTCAACAACCTCACATATGTTTACAGATAATTCTGTCAAGGGATTTCGTTAGATAGTACAAGGGAAAATACACTGAATATGTGCAGAATCTGTTTGCACGTGTTTGTTTTTGATTTTACGCTGTCTCATGCATTCTTATTTAAAAAATGCCAAAAGAAACAGAAAGCATTATAAAGTCATAAACAACTCAGAGCAAGCTGAAATGCTCTTAAAAAAAAAACCAATTCAACCTGAGAAACAGGCAAATCATATTTAGGGTTTTCAATACCAAATATGTCTTAAAAGCAAAACAAGTGTATCTGTAGCCTTTAACAATGTAGCAGCAGCAGAATAAAAAGGTGTAAACTGAAGAAGAGCTATACAGAACAAAACCACATAATGATCTTTTTTTGTTAACTAAGGAGCAACTTTAAGAACAAACTAAGAACACCTCCATGGTACATCACACTTTTGATAAGCTGAAAGCATAGTCTCAGTGAAAGGGAAAAAGAAATTGACAGGGCAAATAAATAGCAAAGCAATTAAATGCAAAGACATCTCAGTGTACCTTTCTGACTGGTGGTTTTGTTATGATATCTTCAAAATTGTCATCTGCTTTTAGTGTCTGGAAGTTCTCATGCAAAATTCCTATCTTCTTGTCATTATCCCAACCTGCAGGACTAGAGAAAGAATTATTTGGCTTAAAATTCTATTGCTACCTCAGGCTACTCTTGGATGCACTCCTGAACTGCACACAACTGAGAGCCAGGAAAGCTGTGCCCATTTTCCCATGCCAGCTGGTTACTGATCAGTTCAAGTAGGTAGAGATTGAGAGGAGGAAAATCTCTGGGCTTAACATTTCCCTTTGGAGCAGTGAGTGTTCGTAATCTTCATCCACTGGCACTCACCAAATTCCAACTCCTGAGAATGTTACATGGAACTTTAAAAAGCATGAACCAGAAAAGACTCTAAATGCTGTTTTACAGCATTGCAGGTACATTTTGTAGTCACACATGATAGTGCAGATAACTTACATAAATACAGCATCTTTTTCCACAACAACAGCTGGAACGTTGAAAGGAAATCCGTACAACTTCTGGACTATATATTTATACACTAAATCAATGTTTTTGTTTTCTTTTACTGAAGTGTAAATAAGTGCTGCCCCATCTGAATTAACATGTTAAAGAAAACTTAGTTTAGTGGCTAGTAAGAGAAACTAAAGTAACCTTTAAACTCTCAAAAAAGGGTCAGCTAGCTTGTGGAATTTTGAAAGGGAATACAAAACCAAAGCAAAACAGGTCAAGTAACTTTGAACACTTCATTCAGAAATAATCTAGTAAGTAATTTAAATTGATCTTTCTTTTTGCTGCATTTGTTTTAGGACAACTCAGCTGATTTTCAAGTAAAACAAAGGCTCTTCTTGCTTTCAAAGCCCCCCAGTACCAGTGGTTTAACTACAATGCCTTTAAAACAGTCTTCTGCTTTTAATGAACAAAAATTTTCATGCCATATCCTTATATCTTCTCATTATCCCACCCTGCAATCACTGCAGCACTAACACCAGCAGCTTCAAAAACGCCAAAGATCTTCCACTTTCTCATCTTTTTTTTTTTTTTTTTAATTAGGGGAACAAACTCTTACATTATACAGTGATCTGCTTTTAAAGGAAAGGAAGGCAAATGAATTTATATATCAGTTACTAAAAGACCAAGAGAGTGCTTAGTATTCTAGCATGTTTCAGTATCAAATGAAAACATTTTATGCACAGGATTAATAAAGGAGTAATTTTTATTTTGGAATTATAAAAATACCAAATTCCCTAATTTATTTCTAAATGCCTGCAATTCAAATCCTAGAAGAAAGTTATAAAATGAGGTCAGATTCCTATTCTGTAAAATTTAGAATGGAGTTTCAAGTTGAACGTGACATATGCAATCATGGAGGCTAATCCCTACTGTTTCATATTCTTCCACCACACACAGGAGTTACTACATAATTCCATTTTGAAAAATTAGGTCTTGGAAGCCCTTTGAAGGAAGTGCCATTTCAACTGAGGTCTCTGGCTCCTGAACTAATTTTTCCATCTGTCACCTGCTGTCCCTCCAATAGCATTTAAACTTCCTTATCACAGCACAAATGATGACACAATGTAGGCATCTTACTGGCATCTGAAATCTAGATCTCAGCATGTCTATCTGACTAAACAACATTAGACAGTATTTTACACACTTCTAAAAAAATGAAGTTCAAAAATAATAATGGCACAGCATTATCTCTGTACCAATACAAGGGAAGTCAGTGGACCTTGCCTACAGCAATTCATACTTCTTTCCCTCCCTCCTAACCTCATCCTGTGGAATTACTGAACATGGAGGAGACTGCATATTTGGGACAAAATAAATAACAAGCCTTATGTGCATCTGGAGCAAGATTATACTTAAATGAGTTATTTTAGGGAGCTTGTCAGCTAAGATGTGCTGTTCTGAGAACTGATTTCCTAAATATGGAAATGGAGGCAATAAGGAAATTCATGGTAAGGGGACATGCTAGAAACTCTTGTAGCTCTGTAAGAAAAGATACAAGAAAACATAAAAATTTAATTCACTGCTGCCCATAGGGGTAGCTGAAGCAGACTTCAAGCTACAGTTAAAGAGTTGCATTCTACTTTGGTACAGACACAAATATTCTTTTAAGCTTGTCATAATTAATATAAAAATTGAACTGAATAATTATATCATCTTTAGGATGTGTTAAAGGATACACTGTAAGCAAAACCGTCTGATATGTGACTGAATGAAGTCGAAGTGTTCATCTCTGTAGTCATGCTCTTTTTCCAGAACACTGATGGCATCACACTGTCAAAATAAACACAAAATTAATATACTGCTTTCAGTCATCTGCTAAAATAGCAGTGCTGCTACACATCCACTTCACAAGGGGAAAGGGAGATGGAGTGGGGTGGGGGGCAGTGCAGAGGAAAACAAAAACCTGATAAGATAGTTTAGAATCACAACTGAACCTTTTTGGATTTAATATAACTGGATGTACATGTACTGGAGTCAGCATAACTTGAGAGTTCAAGTGACTGGAACTTTTCATTCACTCTCCCTCCCCACTCCAATCCACTCTCCACTCAAAATCTCTGTTGAAAACTTACCACTAAATTATACCACCATTTTTTACCCAGTGTTTTTTTACACTCTGTGGCATTAAAAGACAGTATTTTGTTTAGTAACAGCCAGTTACTAACTAGCTCATTGCAAAGGGAGGCAAAAGCAAGGAATATGGAAGCAGAAAAAGGAAAAAGGTGCGGGGATGAAGAAAAGAATAGAAGGAAACTAGCAGGTGGGAAAAAATGCTGTTTAAATGAGGGTTAGCCTTCCAGAGAAGGAACAGCATATGCATCAAAAGGTTTATGCCTTCCCTGGGGGCCAGCAGGGGCTGCAGATGCAGTATGCTTAATGCCAATGAGAACTAAGGAGCCAGGGGGAAAAAAACAACAAAACCAGATAAAAAATAGCCACAGGAGAACCACACCATTGTTTTCTTTAATATAGTTACATAGCTAACAGAAACCAAAACAGATCATATAGACCCCCTAAGAACTGAGAAAAGTTAGAAGTGCAGCACTTCGCTAACTACAACTCTCAAATAAGTTAATCTTCAGAAAAATATCAGAAATATTTTAAAAACCACTATTTTCAGAATACGGAGGAGTGTGGAAGTCAAGGGCAATTCTAGTTGCTTATTGACTAGCTCATTTCTGTGAGCAAAACCAGGTCTGAGGTATTTCTCAATTCTTTGAAAACTTGGTAGAACTAAAGGAAAAGCTAACTCCAGAATAACATTAAATAACATGTTCCAGAAGATAACCAACCTTCTATATTAAATACTTTTAAAGAGTTCTTAAGTGAAGTATTCAGAATAACTTCATAACCATGTGCTTCCCACCCCAATCCACAATTGACAGAGTTACTTCAATAAAATATGCAAAAAACCTAAAATGTGAAACAAACCTTTGTACAAACTACTACTACAGGAATGCCTAAGTTACATGTTAGTGTATCTGCACCCAGGGGTAAAATCACACTGTCATCTTTGTCTTCCTGTAATGAAGTATTTCTTCTCTGTGGAGAAGCTGGAAAATCCTCGCCTGGTTCTATATACTCCTGGAAGTCTCTTACCACTGAAAGTAAAAAAAGTTACATTAAAACATCAGCTGCTTTATTATTTCAACAATGATTTCCACTGCCATTGATCTCTAGCACTGTTGATTGTATAGTACATCTGCATCTTGGTGTTGAAAAAACAGAGCATGCACTGAGTCTTGGCTAGCTGTTGGCTCTGTGCAGCACAAGGGAGAACTGGCAAGTCTGAGATCTGCTGGATCAGCAGCCAAAAGAACATGATCAGATAAAACTGCCCATAAGGACAACATGAAATCTTTCTTTTTTATGATTGTGAAACCACTAGGCAGTTTGTACTGTTTGATCTGCTTCCTAAAGGACATAAGTTTCCTTCCATTCTTGGCAATGTTAATGGAACAGTTTGTCAGAATAAATGGAATTAAGCCTCACAGAAACTGCTTAGCTGCTACTGTAGACTAAGTTTTACCTACAGACCCTTTGTCCACACTTCACTCTCTGAACAGTGACTCAATAGTAGTATAAACAAAAAATAATGGGATACCTAAACACTAGTTTAAACTAGATTTATAATTAATTAATAGCATATTAAACATTTGGTATGCTTTAAAATTATCATATTACTTTAAAAGGTAGCAAGCAGAGTGAGTTACACTCTTTTTTTTTTTCCAGTTCTTATTTCAAGTCCTTGTCATGTTCGGCTACACATGCCCAAACCTCTAATTACAGAGTCACTTACTATTCCTGCAGTCAGGAATGCAGTATGAGGCATAAAATGTCTATTTTTCACATCACATGTCCTGTTCCACACAGCAGAAACAAGGCTCTATCAAACCACCGCCTACTATTCCATGAGTAGCACATCCTGATTCAGCACAAGAAGTCGGGCAGCAAGGCAGCTCAGCTGTATCATGCACAGGGGCAGGGAACTACACCAGAGCATCCTCACTTCTGTGTTAATCCACTGCTACCTTCACTAAACTGACTGAAGCCCTGAGTTCATACCTACAAAAGCATGTGTGCAATTAACAGAGCAAGACTTATTTTAACACCCTAGAGAAAAAATTACATTAGGTCACGATTATTCAATTTTTCTGCACATCTCAGAGTTCACAATAACAAAAAGCACATGCACAGGTTATCATCTCAAACTGTGAACCCAGGCTCTAATTCAGGGAATGCTGCTAATTCAAGTCTGGTCTGAAGAGCTTCTGAGATTAACTGAATGCATCTGAAACCCAAAGTTCTCACCACAATATGCCAGTCACTCTACAGTGTCTTTCCTGTATAGCATTCTGTCCTGGGAGAATTGCATAAATCCTCCAGTGGATTCCTAAAATTCCAATGTGTGATCATAATATACTAATCTTAATGTAAGTAGGGAAAGCAGTAAAAAGGAGGATCAATTTAGTGTATCACAGCTCCAAAACTGTGGAATACTATCTCAGGTCTTCCTTAGAAACACAGTTTCATTAAGCACAGATTAATTCAGTGAAGAGGAAGAGCTATTTCAACCCTTCACACACAGCTGGTATGTATCCCCAAACGCCTTTCTGTACCAGTTCTAGTCCTCTCAGGGTCTTTGAGTGGAGTTCAGCTGCTAGAACTGGAGACAAACACAGCAGCATGCCTCCAGAAAACTGCACACACAGACCCTCAGTAGATTCCAGTCCTGGTAGCGAGTTAAATCAGCTGTCAGGAGCACTGAGCCTGACACAAGAATCTGGTGAGACTCCATAGCCACAAGTCAGGCAAACAACGTTCCCTCCTCCTTTTGGCAGTGTCAAGCTCCTGCCCGCCTAGCAATGCATGAAGTCACTTCACAACAGAATCAAAACAAAAACCAGCTTCCAGTCACATCTGGATTGTGTCCAGGGCCTCTGTTATACCCAATGTTCAGACAACTTATATCTGTAATTAGGCCAGATGATATAAAACCAAAACAGACAAAACTAAATGGAGTAGCATTTTTTTTTCTTGATTCATTTCATTGCTTACATTTTCTGGATTTTGTAGAGCTTCTCTACTCTGTTCACTCAGTCTGTAAAGAAGCAAAACTATCAGCTTTATCAGCTACTACCTTTGATAACACAGATACTGTATCTATACTTGCATCCAGCAAAATCCTCTCCTGAAAGTGTTTAAGGGGATGTTTAATACACATGCACTAACATCCAAAACCATACCACAAAACACATCCAAGAGTGCTCAGCTCTTCCCACCTAAACAACTTTTTGTGGAAGATACTGTTCTCAAGGATTATACTTCTCTTAGAAGAATCTCTCTCTTAAAGGGATAAACAAAACAACTAATATTCCCCATACCTCATTTCAGAGTATCTACAACTGTCACCTTACCACATTCCACTTCATCACAGCACAGCTACGACCTGCATTTCTAAATTAGCATAAGCACTCATTGCTTAAGAATGTACCAGTCAGAGTGCAACTTCAGGCTTAAAAAGAAAGTTTACTCATGCTATTTGATCTCAACACAGAGCTTTCTTAAATCTCTTCCTTGTATGAATTCACTGAGAGATGAATGGGAAAGACTCAAATTCTACTGCCCGAAGGGAAATGCAAACGGTTGCTCAAAAGTAATACAGAGCTATAATGTGAGCCAGTTTAAGAAACCCTGCAAAATCTCTGTGTTCTGCATGTTTAAAACTAAAAAGACAAGACACCCACAAGAGTGACAGCAAGAAACAAACACATAGCTCTGTTAACATCAATAATAATTACAATAAAACTCTTCAAGCATGGCCCAGACAGGGCCATGCTCCCATGAATCCCCTCAAAATTTACACTTTTGGTAAGCACAGAACAGGTCCCAGATTCTCTAACTGGCTAACTACAGGATCAGTTAGGAAGCTGATTTAGTGATCTGCCTTTCAACAAATAAATGAAAAATTGAGTGCTTAGATTATTTTTTTGCTTTGTGAATCTTATCTAGAAAAATACATAAAAATCAGGACTGTAATTTCAGCTGTGTTCATTCTGAAAGTTTTTTCCCCCCTACATTGTTATTCTGTTAGAAAGAAGTACTAGTATTGTTCACATAGCTACTTGAGACTTATTTGAAGCTAGACTTGCTTGGTAGGTTCTAATTTTAAATAACACTTCCAAGGAATGAAAAAGACTGCAATGGAGAGATTAAATGGTGCAGAAAGCATTAAGCATATTTAAATGGATTCCCATGTATTTCCAGAATACTCACACTTTTGCTCCATTTCTTTCATTTCTTCAGGGGGAATTTTTAACTTGTCAATATGTTCTCTTACAACACTTGCCCATTTTTGTAAAGAATCCAGTGCAGTCCAAGGTCTAGACATATCTACTACCAACATAACTAGAGTGTCCTTTAGAGAGCTTGCCTCCATTGCAAATTTAAGAAGACCTTTGTGATACAGGTCACCATCCAAAATCCATACATTACATCTTGTTTGGTCTACAAAAAAAGGAAAAACATTTAATGAGATTTACTTGAAGCACACCACTACATAATGGCTATTGAATGTTCTTTGGATGTCTAAAACACAAGAAAGCAAGCAGATGATGTTTTATCAGTCCATTGAACATACATAATGACACAGCAATTTGCAGCTTGTGGGGAGACAAGCTCCTCCCCTATCAAACCCTGATGTTTAATGGCTGATGACTGAAGATCTTAAATACATTATCTGAAAGGGAGGATCTGAGAAAGCATTCAACATTTCCAAAATAGTTGTTCACCATTTTTGAGTAGGAAAACATTTTCTTCAAGGTGCAACTTAGAAGAGAAAACTCTGTCAACTCAGTCATCTTTTTGCAGCCATTGGCCTGCTCAGCTCTCGAGGATGGCCACCTCACCTTCATAACTCCATTTGACATGCTTGGATAACTCCTAAAGTATAGAGTGCACCTCAGCCACTCAAAAAACCTAGAAAACTGTAAGTTTTTAATGATTGAGTTTGACTTAACAGTTTACTCTTTCAATTTGCAAAAGGACAATCATTATCCAAATAGACCATTCCACTGTTTCCCCCCCCCTCCCAAAATATCACAATACTACAAGTTCACAAGCACTTCTGCAGTAAAAGAAGAGATGTTGATTCAAAATCAGTTGGCTTAAAGTAATTGCATTTCCCTTCAGGTCATTTTTTATTACTTGTTGCAGAAGTTCTGAGGAAGACATTTAAAGCAAACTCCCAATCTTCTTAAATCTGGTTCCAAGCCATCTTTGAGATCAATACCCAGACATGAGTATCAGGAAAGCAGGTGATTTCAGGAAAACAAAACAAAACAAAACAAAACAAAACTTATCTTTGATTNAAAAAAAAAAACCAAAAAGGCCAACTTCTTCTAGTTCTCCTTCAACATGTTTGGGATTTTTTTTTACAGAATATACAAGAGTTGCCATTTTTCTCTAAAAGCTTCCAGTATATCCTTATTTGCATCCTGTAACTCCAAGTACTGGGATGTTAAACAGGATCTTAAACATTTTCCATTCTAGGCATACCTTCACCCAAGTTTTTAGGTTTTCTTGTTTGTTTATTACATCTCCTTTAGCATTGTGCACAATTGTACCCATCAGTTGATGACAGTAGTCTTGCAGATCGTGTGCCAGCAAGACAAAGGTTTCTCTGTAGGTTCAGGATAGCTACTTGCCACAGCAATTGAAATGGAAGATAGAAGCCTGGGCACCTTCTCCTCTAGGCCTAAGGAACACATATCTATCCAGAATGTTGCAGCTAAGTCTGCTTCCTTGGTCTCTTTTTTTTTAGCCTTTTCTTTTGACAGGCTCCTCTCCTCCTCTACCACTTGAGTGGTCATTCCTGGTATCTACCGAAGAAATTACACAGACAAACTTCCTTATGATACAAATCACTTCTGGCATAAGCTGGATTCCTGCATACTATAAAGACAGAGAAACATCCCACTGTCATTTCAAATATCACACTACTGAACCATTGCTTTCAAATTGGTTTAAGATATTGTTACAAATACAGACTCACCATCTCGGTCTTCATCATGCACATTTAAATACAAATACTCCATTCCTCTTCCTTTTTTGTATTCTTCTATTCCTTGAATTTTTCCTATTAAGCTAGTTTTACCTGCTCCATCTTCACCTGGAGAGACAGAAGTAAGATACCACTCAGTCTTTAATCACAATTACATACTAAAAACACCTGGGCCAAGAAGAAAACTGTATCCTGACAGGGTGACTGAGCTCGTTGGAGTTTTGAAACACAGCAGGTTTTGCCCAAATCACCCATCTGTTCTAAGTGCACGCTTCAGCTTCAAATATTATTTCTACTTATTGATAAATGCAATTGTGCCACCAACTATGCTACCTGAAATAGGCTCTTATACCCATCTTTAAAAGTATATACTAAGGAGTAAATACCTCCTTTCAGTCTTTCAACTACAATCAAAGTAGTAACAAAGTTTTTCTCAAGTAGAGTTTAATTCACAGTAAGCTCATCTTACAGTTCAGAACTCTCTCATTTCAAACACCACATTGATTAAGGCAAATCTGTTACCTCAGCTTTTATGAATTGGTTTCTTTGAATATTTTCTCTGTTACAAGTCCCAAGAAACCTCAAAAAGAAGTGACAAATAGTAAGCCCACTGCTTTACAATACATGTTTGTGTATTTTGGATAGCACAGAGACAAGATTGCAATCCAGATCCATTCATTCCTGTTCTCTCCCCTCCAAATGGAGCTTGGATAACCACAGAACCTTACAGCATATGCACAATATCAACACCTCAACTACTGCCAGAGACCCTTCTTTAAAAACTTCATTTGTAGTCATGGTTCTCAGAGTTGGAAAACTTCATGTGCATTTTTTCCAGTTCAAAAGTGTAATCAAGCTGAATTTGGACACAAAGCAGGGGTTTACCAGTTTGTTATTTTCTATAATCTTCAGAATGATGAGTATGTAAGAGACATTACAAAATTCTTGAAACTCACAGCTTATAAAATTAAGGTTAATCCTAGGTCCCTAAGAAGCACTTTATTAATTTTGTGTCAAACAGAACATTTCCCAAGTCTCTCTTATAGAGGAAGAGACTAAACACTTGCTTTTAATCACATAACAAAGACAAAAGTTCAAGGGTAGTAATTTTCACTGCTAAACATCATGATGTTTTCCCTTTAAAGAGGACTTTACCGTGATCTTACAGATGTCACTAAAGCTACATTAAAAACACTATAGCTATAACCCCTGTAAAGAACAGAAATATCATACTTTAATAGACTGATTTTTGAATTTGCTTAACATATCATCCCCAAGACTGCCACAGAAGTCTTTAA
>WEIU01010604.1:9186-25448 GCA_013389925.1 Aegithalos caudatus | reverse complement strand
ACAACCAAAAAAAACCCCAAACATGCCTTCTAATGTTTATACTGTGAAAAGTAGTGAGTAACTGTTGTCAGGTCGCCTTTTGAATAAAGTTCATTACTTAATACACCACTCTTAGATTCTTCTCTATTTTTCTAATTTTTTTCTAATTCTTCTAGATATTTTTCAATTCTGTCATAACCTTTTTGATAATGGAATGACTAAAGCTCTATATATTATTCATAATATGTTTGTACCCTGAGTGTTTACAGAGCATATTTTTCATGTTTTTCTCTGCTAATTTTAAAATATATCACAGGTATGTTTGTTCCATTAAGCACCAGATGTTTTCCTGGTAATACTAACACCCCATATATATAAATATGTGTGTATTTTCTTGTCCCTTCCTGATGTGCATTGCAGTTAATAACACTAAATAACCTCTGGCATTTTATCACCCATTCAGTATTGAACCACCTCCAAAGCTTTTCATAGCCAGCCCTAGATTTCCTCAGCCTAATAGTTTTGTGTCATCTGATTTTTTTTTCCTTTGTCTTATTATGTGTGGTTTATTCCACATTGTTTATGAATATATTGAAGGCCCATATCTGTCACCTGAACCTAAGTCAGTGAATCCTGAAAGAGAATATAAGCAATAAAAACCATGAATTTAAAAAAATAATTTGGCATTTTTTCTTCTTACTAAAATGAATTTTACTATTTTAGTTTTATTATTCATTTATTACATAAGTAAACGTATTTTTAATTTGTTTTCACAATGCAGTTCTGCTTTTCAAAGCACTTTTAGGATAATGGAAATAGAAGACAACAGAAATTCACTGCTTTCTGATAACTTAAATATCACTCATGTTGATGTTAATGACTAACATTTTTATTTCATATTTCACTGTATGGGATTCTGGCACATACTGACAATTGAGGGTGATTGTCAGGGAAGAGCTATATAAAAGAAACTGTTCTTTTAATTTTTTAAATGTTAGCATGTAAAGGTTGTCTTTGACTGTCTGCAATCTCCTATTGGCTTAATCCACTATACTTACTTATTAAGCTATGAATACCTGCAAATCCTTTAAAGGATTAACTGTATCTGCCTGCTAAGCTTTCCAAGGCAGTTAAAAATAACTGCAGGCTGATTCTACTGACACACTAAAAACTGGACCTGCTCTACATTTTGTGTTGTATTTGCTGCTGCTCTGACAGATGTGATACAGTCTGGAGGTACTTAAACCTTTTATGAAGTTGGGTTGACCAAGTGCTCTCAATGCCCCAGTTCTGACTAGCAGCTGTTTTCCCTTACAGCCCACAGAGGATCAGCATTTGCTTTGTCTCCTGAAAATGCCAGTGACCAAGAACATGCAAGGTGGAAAAAGAAATTCAGCTTCATATCAATTCATGAAATAAAGGTGTCCTTCTCTGAAGAAAAGGCTTTGATTTATATGTGTGATCTGCAGTGCAGTCCTTCCTGTTTGATATGGTTTTTTCTAGTTGTACTCAATGACTTCAGAAAATATCTCTTCCACATTTAAAAAATTGTTATATTCTAATGCAGTATAAGCATGTATGCTCCATCCTGCTAGGTGTTGTTAGGAAGGCAGCCAAACATACGAGATACACCACAGTGGAAGCCTTACAGGGAATGCAGTTTGTCTTGATGGTCTGGAGAGTGCACGAGCTACCTTATTCCTGATAGCTGTCAGGGAGGAAGAGTTGAACTTCACCACCTTCCTTGATCAAGGAATTTAAGTAATGCAATGTATAAAATGGAAACTTTGAGACAAGGCTTTGCACTTTCTGTTGTCTTTTGCCAGATATTTTCTCCTAGAAGTTTTGTACTGGTACAACAGAAAATTCTGTCTGCAAAAGGATACCATAAACAGTGGTGTATTCTTGCTGTTAAAGGACAGAATGGGACAGTGATTCTCTGCTACTGTGATTCCTAACTTCATTAACAGATTGTTTAGGTTCCTGCACAAAAAAAGCAGGAGTTCAAGTGCACATAACAGCTGAAACTGGCTCTCACATTTAGATGAGCTGAATGAATGTAACACGGCCTAAGGTTATTTTCCCCCCAAGTCATAGGCATCAGGCTAATTAATACTGAGTGCATGAAACCTGCATTTGTTTAAAGGTGAAGGGGGAATATTGAAAACCAAATTCAGTGAGTTGTAGGTACTCACAAGGGGACAATTCTGTCAGCATTCCTTATAGTGAATTCCTGACTGTAAAACAATATATGAATATTGAATAATATGAACTTGGGTTGGGGCTTGCCAGCCACCCTGTCAGAGTCTAAAGCACTGGCACAAGTGCAGAAGGAATATTGGATACATCAGTGTGGATTCAGCCCTCAATCCACAAAAATGTAGCTGCTAGAATCCTTTAACTTAGCTAGTCCAAGAGCTAAGTAGTTGCTGATTAATTACTTAATTATTATGCTATTTGGCAGTAGGAGGGCTGTAGATTTTTTCACTCCTCTAAATATGTAAACAAACTGCACAACCCAAGCTGAAGGTTCTAGCTCAGACACAATAAGCAATGTAACTCCATTAACATTAATATGTGCTAATTTATGTCTAAATACAGATAATAAATTGTGCTGAGACAACTCCATACTGAGCTATATCAGGAAATCACATTATGCTTTTATGATTTCTAGCTAAGGGAAGTCAACACAAACTTGGGTGAGTTACATTTCAACCCCTTGTTCCAGTCAATGTCTGCCTGCCTGTGGCCCTGGTCTGCCTGAGGAAGTGCCATGGGTAAGCAGATACATTGCTTGTGATATTTCAGTGTTTCTTAGAACTAATTGCAGTATTTTTACAGTGCCCTGTATTGCACTACTCAAGCAACAGATGACACAGACATACCAGGTAGATCATATAGTTCTATTTATTTCAATACTAATTTTTCTAATTAGGCATATATTCCTTAATGTTTGGCTTTATCTGAACTTCACCACAAACTGTCAAGTTAAATTTTACTCAACGTGTGTTTTTGGAGGGAGAAAATGGATTTGTACAAAATGCACTTCCTAACATAAGCTATTTAGTATTTTGTTGTGAAGAGAAAGTAGCATTCTTGTGTTTTAAAAGAGAAATCTTGTGGAACCCAAGCTTGTCAATTTTTTGCCAGAAGCTTGCTGGTTTCCTGCCAGCTCTCTACCCATCCCCTTGGCAGGTGGCCCAGCCTTCCAAGAGCTGCAGCTGCCTCTGCGTCAGGGCTGGCAGTGCTTGCAGGGCTGCAGGTCCCTGAGCAGGTGTCCAGATGGACTCCTTCCCAAAGGGTCCCTGGCACCCTGGGGTGACGTGCTGTGCCTCCTGCCTCCTGGCAGGGCTGGGAGCTAAGGAACTTCCAGGCCTGGAAATCTTGTGCCAGCTTTTAGTAGTTCTTTAAGGTATTGTTTCATAAGTGGACATCCTATTTCTGTCACTAAGGAAGGCCTTGTACCTGAAAACGGATGGATGTCTTTAACACATCACTTTGTAGCAGTCCTGCTTCTGAGAAAGGTTCCTGAAGAAATGACACAAAATGCAACAGCATGCCTAGAGGAATGTTACTTTTTAAGTTGGAATTTGGCTGATGACATTAGCGTTAGGTTTTGTTGAGGTTTTGTGCTTTCCTTTTATCTTAACAAACATTCTTCCCTCCCTCCTCTCCCCCTCCCCCCCCAAAATCTAATCTTATTTGAGATTCAGTCAGACATCAGCAATATCTTGTGGCTAACATGAAATTTTTTAATCTGTTAAATAGTCATGGTAGTTGATATAACCTTGGTATTAATAATGTACTGTGAAAGAACGGTAAGAATAACTGACAAGCTTTATGTTGGTGTGTACATGGTTGTTGACCTTAGTATTTTTTATCCTATCTTTTTAGGGCTGAGAAAAGTACAATTTAAGAGCATGGAGCATTCTGGGATGTGTAACTCTTTGTATAAAAGTAAGTGCCAACTCAGGTTAATAAATAATAAAACTGCACAAAGCAATTTTTTTCTTCCTCTTCCTGATTATTCTTTAATATTTTGGTCCATTTTGAATAGCTTGCTAGAAAACCTATCTTTCCTAATGGACCTGTATTCCAAGAATAAATCAAATCCACAATAATAGGCAGCATGGGGGAAGAACTATTTCTTCTGTTCCAGCTATTGCTTGTAGATTGCTACTAAATGCCATGTAAATAAGTAAATCAACTTCAACTTTATTGAAGCTAAATAATCATATGAAAGACATGTGAATGTAATGAAGGAACTATGATACACCAAGTTTATAGACTGTTGTCTGGAGATGATACCTTTTTTATGACAGCCCTCAAGGAAATGTAATTAAGATTTTTAAATTAGTATAATACAGTAGAGCGTAAGAAAATCTTACGTAATTAAAAAAAAGTGTAATTAATTTGGCAAATAGAAACAGTGATATGATAGAAGATGACACTGATAAAATTTCTCCAGCTTAGTAACTTTTTCAGCAACTTTGCTTTGTGCTTTTAGTTCAGACCTTGCCCCACTAAAGGCAATAAATCCATCCCTAAAGTTCCTAGTGGGGTACAGTAACAGTTTCAGAGTCCAGGGATATTATTTTGTCTTATACAATGTTACCTCACAGTGCAAGAAGTGAAGGACTAAACATTGCCTTATTTAAGGAACCAATGTCCTATCAAAATCAGTACAAGTAGTACAATCAGTACAAAATCAGTATAGTGCTTCAGTTGGAAGCACTATAATTTAAAAAAACCCTCTCCTGTTTTTCAGCTAGTACAATATGTTGGAGTGGAGGTCAGCCTTGTTGTGCATTTTTCAGCTGCCTAAAATGAAACCAAGCTCAATTGATTTGCCCCTGTGCTACTGCAGCTTTGTGTGTATTGAAAGCACTGGGGGTCTGTTAACAATAAAATTAGAATGAAATAGAAATAAATCATACACGCTGTTTCTTGCTGACATGGTGACAAATAGTTTCTCTTTGATTTTATTATCCTCTTGCCCTAGCCAATATAAAAATTTTGTCAACATGTTTTTCACAACGGTTACAGATTACCAGTAACTGCCTAACTTCATTTCTGCTTACAAACTTAATTACAACATGCTTACATAAAGTAGACCATGATGGTCACATCTTCAGCTACATCCTGGCATAGCTCCAATGGCATAGCTGTTGACTTCATGAGGATTTGGATACAAACTTAAAGTTAAGCCCATGCTTAACTGCTTCGTCAATCTGTCTCTCTCTCTCCCCCCTCCTGCTGTTACTATCATAGAACATCTATGAATTTAGCTCATGCTGACATATGAATGAATGTTCAGGTATTTCCATGCACTCTTTGTACACAAAGCTGGTTGATTTACTCTTGTTTCAAGCCTGAAGAAAAGACTGCATCCACTGTGACTTCCAGAGTGGTGTGAGCCTCTGTGTGTTTATCTGTTCTCTAAGGTCACATGTGGGTCTCTCCCCAAGAAGGGAGACTGCATTTCAGAATAAAACCTTCTCTGGGATCCCATGCCAAAATTCATGCTTTTTGTTGCAGTTGTAAATTAATTAAGTCCTCTTCTTTTTTTGTTTTTGATTTAAATAATTTAGATGTATCAATAACTTGATAAACATTTTTTCATAATATTTTAAAACATTTACAGCGAAGTACTACATCACTAATAATAGCAAATATTTAGAAAGTGAGTTGTATAACTATTACATATAATCTCACATATAAAGCAAAAGTTACTACACAAATGAAAGTATAATAAAATTATGACTGTAGGCAGTGGCTTCTGTGAAGAGTGTAAGTTTTCCAAACACTAATAAAGTAACTAATTTACCAGAAGTGTAACCTTGTGTTTATGTGATGTATGTGCATTCTCCCCCAAAATAGCGTTCAGCTACAATAAGGTTTAGTTGAGCATTTATACAAGACAACATTAATGAATGTAATATCTGACTGTCTAGAGAGCTGTGGATGTATTTAAACAAAAGGTTTTACAACTGCTTTAATTCCTGTGATAAATCAGAGCTAAGTGACCATATTATCATAAATTAGAGGAAAATATATTTTAAGCACACATTTCCTTAAATTTTATCTCCTAAAAAGTTGGAAAGCATTTTTATATATCTGTTCATAGCTTAGTGTTTGCTAGATGTACTGTTGTTTCCTCTGGCATATGCGTCCTGTAAGGCAAGGGACAACAGAATCAAGAAATAAACATCTGACCATGTCACAAATCCAATTAACTCTGACAAGGGCTAGTAAAGTCAAGTGAATAACAAAGCACTGCTGTCTGGAAGCAGCTTTGCAGACAGTAGGACACCAGCTGGACGAAGCAAAAGTACTTCAGGCAGCTGAATTTTCTGCCTCCACTAAGACCATCTTATACCCCAGTGAGGTCACGGTGCTATAGCATTTTCGAGTGTCAGATCTCATCTCTTCACTGTTTCTAAGCGGCAGGGAGGGGGAGGAGGGAAGCATTCCCCTCACAGAATGTAAAATATGTGCTAATGTCATGACAAGGTAATGCAGCGAAGCAGAAACTGCAGCTACCATTGCACAGCCTCTGCTCAACCACCACTACAGCGCTCGGTTATGATAGAAACATCCAAGAGATTTCAGTGCAACAATCCTCGGGCAGAAATCGTGGTGGTTTTCTAATCCCAAGGCCCGTGCGTGTTCAAAGTAGCTCTCCCATTTCTAGCTTTCAACACATGTAGCTGCCCTATGTCCCATTTAATGGAACTGAATGATTAAATGATTGCTTCAATGGTCTGCTGCGTTCTTCCATGCTCGAGACTCAGAAATGTGGGGGAATTTCTCATCAGGAGTATAGCAGTATCAATCTAGAGACATTCCTTTGGCAAAGTTATTTTGGGTTTATCTTGAGAGGAGAATCCACTCCCTGCCCGTCTGACTGGAAATAGAAATTCTTCACTGCGTGTTGCCAGATAGAAAGGAAATACGTGCTCCATTTACTTTATCTGTGTATCCCAAACTGCACAATGTTATCCTTGGAATCTTTTCTTGCTCTAACCTATTTCCTTGTCACGCAGTATCCTTAAGTAAAATGCTTTCCATTTACTGTAGTAATAGAAGGAATCTTAGATCCATGTACAATATTCAGTAGTTTTACTGTTAATTGTCAACATTTTTTGCAGCTCCTAGTAACCTACTTTTCTACTACCTGGAAGAGTCAAATATGTAGTTTGTTAGCTTTAACATGGGTTATAAAACTGAAACAAACAGATATCCTCAACTTTGGGACGGAGGAAGGAATATTTCTTAGGAAACAACATGAGAATTTGGATTAGCTCATAACTAACGTCTAGTTTGCAGCTGAAATTTCCCAGTGCTTTTCTAATATTTCTATTTAATTGAAACTAAAATTACATTAACTTCAGCAAAAGTTTCCAAAGGGATTTTTTTTTTAGTTCAGAATGGGATTTCTGGGTTCTAGAAACCAGAAACAAATATACACAATGACTCAGTGATTAGGTTATTAAATTACTAGATTTAGAGCAGGAAATGGAAACTCTTTCCCCTCTTCTAATTCTACATGTTTCTATGCACTGCGTCCTTGGAATCTTTCTCCCCCTGCAACTTAAAGAAATATTTGTTAATCTTAGAGTTGGTCCCAATTTTCCTGATACTGAGAGTTTAAGATGGGGTGAGATGGGCAAATTGAAGTGTCAGGATGGTCTCTGAAATCACAAAAAGGAGCAAGGAAAGAATAAAAATATGCAGAATTGCTTCTACAGAAAATTAAAAATTAAACATGTCATCATGCTTGTACATTTTTCTAACTGCATTGAAACTTGATCTTCTTGCTACAACTTTGGACACAAATAGAATTTATCAAATGGAGACATGCTGCAGAAGCAGCACAGGCATATGCTGACATACGATTACCATATGTCAGTCCGCAGTGATTCTCGAGCTCCTGAGACATGTTTTGTTCTTTAAATAGTTTTCCATCTTTTTAACATTTTGGAGCACATTGGCTATTTTCATTATGCTTTTTTCCTCCTTCCTTTGAAGCCGTATGCATTTACAACTGACTTAGATTAGGCAGGAAGGACAGACAGAAAGAAACTAAAATAGCTTTCAGAAATTACTACTGCAGTCAAATATATTTGGAACTTCAAGAGTCAACGTGAACTATTGAAATAAAGTCTACATTAATCTTTATAAATCAAGAAAGCATATGGGTTAGGATTTTTGTTCTGCATTCATCCAGGATTACATGCAGTATTTTGTTCCTGGGATGTAACAGCAAGTTAAAATTTAATTAAAAAAACAACAAAAGCACCTTTATATTTAAGCATGTATCATTAAAACCTGAGGTTTTGACTTGAGAGACTGAGTCAGAACCTCACAGACTCACACAGAGAGCAGTAGTAGCTGCCAACAGGGTATTTCCTGTTGCTTTTCACAACAAACAAACAAACAACCAAGGGATATCTATGATCTGCAGATGTGCAGCTTGAAGGCATTTAGATACAAGTTTTACAGAGACCTACAATTTTAGGCAAATAATTGGTAAAACCTCCTCCTAATGCTTAAAAAGATCATCTCCATCACTGTAGACTTAACATCTTCAACAAATTGTCCAGCACCAGAGTGAAGAGCAGGATATGAAACAAGTAAAGTTTTGGAGGAAAAAATACTTCAAATTTACTCAAATGCCTGTGAGAGCTTAAAAAATAAGGAAGGATGATGAGAATATACATAAAAATTCTACTGCAAATGTTAAGGTAGAAAAACTGTACTGAACACATTTTTTTGGCTTTTGCAACCTCTCATGAAGGCTTTATCAGCAAAATTATTTGTTTATTTAGTGAAAAAAAATTGCTTTATACTTCTCAAGAGAGAAATAATCTATTTCTGAATGTCTGGAGAAATGCTGAGAATAATAACTACAACAAACAAGTCATTAGTAAGAATTTACTTTTTCAGTGCCTGGAGACATAATTTCCCAGTAAGCTCCAGCCTCCTAGCTGTTGCAAACCCAAGAAGACATCCAGTATTAGACTTTCCTACTAAGTGTGCATATCAGTTTGGGCCAGCACAGGAAGAATTCTTAAGGCTGGGCTGAAAGAACCAGTGTTTCCTCAAAGCCTCTGATTCAACACAGGTACATTTGTTTTTTAGTTCTGTGTCTTAAAAAGGGTCAAAGCTCTGCAATGTTGAAGGGCATAAAGTACTGCTTGACCCATTGGACACAAACACATATGTCATGCAGACATCTTCCTGCTAGGAATAAATCAATTCCTGCTTGCACTAAAAAGCACTGATGTAATCACAAAATGTTTTATAGACCTTTTACTCCTAACTGGGTAACACTGCAAATTTTGCCCCTCTGCATGTTATGGATGGGGTCTTAGCATACTTTTGTTGAAATAAAGGTACTCCGGTCAATCTGAGAGTTGAACTGTGTTGTATTGCACTAAGTAGTTTTAGTTTGTATTGCATTGGGCGTTTTTCTGTTCACACAAAGTATCTGCTGTACCTTCCCAGTATCCCCTATACCCCGCTACTCGACACCACCTAAGCCTTACCTGCCCCAGGTCAGCCCAAATTGGCTGGCAGACCCCTCCCTTCCCCTCCTTCTCAGAGGGCATAAAGGACCCCTGGCACCAGGGTTTGGTCCCTTAATCATCCCAACTGCATGGAGAAGGTGCTGCAGTAAACTGTGGGACTGTGTTCCTGGAAGATTAAGGGCGCCTTTGTCTTTTATCTTCCTCCTTGCCTCAGTTTCCCCCCGGGGATCACTGTTAGCCAGGGCCGAACCCCTGGGGTGTGGGAACTGTGGCAGATTGGTGCCCAACGTGAGGCATCTTCTGGGTGTAGTGAAATTTGGAAGAAACAGAACTGGAAACCAAAGTTCTGTAAGATTTGTGCTGGCCTTCTCTACAGGAAAGTAAACAACTGAAAATGTATGGTAATATGTGAATAGTTCTCCTCCCACAACCTCTTTGTTTGCCAGAGTAACTGTAATTGGGTGGGCAGATTTCTTCTGTATGACACCAGAACAGGAAAATGAAGATTTTACAAAACTATTTTTTTTCTTATCCTAGGAAAAATGGTACATTTTTTTCTTATCCTAGGAAAGGATTACATAATTGGCACAATTTGGATGGTCTCTGGACTTAAAGCCATTACCACAAAAAAATAATGATGCTATTGTGAGAGCCAAATGAAGGGACAACACATACCATACACAAGGAAAATCAGAGATCCTGAATGAGCAAAGGAGGTACATGATGGAGTTATTTACCAGGTACTATAATGTGAAGAAAAGCAGAGCACCTCTTCTCAAAATGGAATTGCAGAAATTTATTGAGGATATTGTGGCATCATTCCTCTAAATCCCTTATGCTCCAGAGTTCCCTGTTTCTCAGTGGTACCCCCTTGCTCTCAGAAGCTTTGCACCCACTTATTCTCTTTCCACATCCCAGCATCTTGTCTAAGCTTGTCTCCTAGGCTCAGCTTCTCTATCTGACTGTGAACAAAGCTGTCACAGTGGCAAACACTGTCAGAAAGATATCCTGTCTCTTTTTTTTGTATGTGAAAGCAAGGGGTGAGAAGGGTGTACTCAAGGTGTTTTCCTGGCACTGTTACAGGGCCTGGAGGGCAAAGGCTATTCCTCCTCCCCTGCGCCACCAAGCAATCCATGTTCCAGCACCAGAGTGCAGAGCAGGATGTGAACCAAGTAAAACAGTGTCACTCAGGAACTGGAGGAGTGTGAAAAGAGGGCTTCCTTCTGCCTGTGAAGTTTTTATGTACGTAGGGGAGACTGGTGTGAAACATATCTACATGGTACAGGTGAAAGGGGTGCTTCTTAGAGGTCCTGTGGTTGAGGAAGTTTTGTGAGAGAGTGTTTTTTCAGGGAGTTTCAAAATGATGATGTGCAGTACTGGGCCAGTTCCCACCAGATGCAAAATAACTTCTGTGTGAGAATATACTGGAGCTGTGAGGAACCTCAGTTCCTGCAGTTTACAGCTGTCAATCTGCTCCTGCTGCTCTGAATGCCTTGCTAAAATAAACACAGCCTCTCCTGGTTTATTCACTGAGCCCAGACAGAACAAATGCATGCGATGCACTACAATTTTCCAGGAAAATTCCGTAGCACTCTGAAAGTAAAAACACTGTATTTAAATGAGATTCACAGCAGTGTGTTTTATTGACTTTGAGAGACAGATTCAGAAAAAGAATATTACCAAGCTGAGAGTAATAGCTACATTCAAGGTACTTACTCTAGTTTACATTGTAAACGAGAGCTCCACTGGCCCCCCGGAAAAGGACCTGGGGGTGTTGGTTGACAGCCAGCTGAATGCGAGCCAGCAGTGTTCCCAGGTGGCCAAGAAGGCCAATGGCATCCTGGCCTGTAAAAGAAATGGTGTGGCCAGGAGGAGCAGAGCAGTGATTGTCCTTCTGTACTCGGCACCTCAAGTTCTGTGTTTAGTCTTTGGCCCCTCACCGCAAGAAAAACACTGAGGTGCTGGAGCAAGTCCAGAGAAGGGCAACAAAGCTGGTAAAGGGCCTGGAGTACAAGTCCTATGAAGAGCAGATGAAGAAGCTGAGGGTGTTTAGCCTGGAAAAGAGGACGCTCAGGGGGGACCTTATCACTCTCTACAATGACCTGAAAGGAGGCTGTAGCCAGGTGGAGGTCAGTCCCTTCTCCCAGGCAGCCAGTGACAGGGCAAGAGAAAATGGCCTCAAGCTGTGCCATAGGAGGTTCAGGTTGGACATCAGGAAGAATTTTTCACTGAAAGGGTTGTCAAGCATTGGTAAAACCTGTTGCTCCAGGTGCTGGAGTCAGCATCTCTGGTAGTGTTCGATAAATGACTGGATGTGGCACTAAGTGCTATGGTTCAGTTGACATGGTGGTGTTTGGCCACAGGTTGATCTTGGAGGTCTTTTCCAACCTTAATGACTCTTTCTTAATGATCATTCCATATTTAAACATGCCTTACATTATTGTACAGTGCCACCTAGAGGTAAAGGCTTTTAAACTGGAGTGACAAAGGAGAGTGAGCTTTATTAATAACATAGAAAGCACTTCTATTAAATTCTCTTTTGGAATATACTAGGCAAACAAAGTGCTGCTGAGATTTTCATACTGTGGAATTTGGCAAAAGAATAGTAACTTTCACATGTCCCTTTGGAGCTGGCCATACTCTTTCCTTCTTCCTTAGACTGGCTGTGATTGAGGATGCCACAAATCCCGATTTTCTTCTCTGCTTAGCCAGCTCTTGCTGGTATGATCGATGGTTATCTACATTTCGTTGCAGCTGTAAGGCCGGGTAGGAGATTGCTGTATTGATGGGTTTGGGTCTCCAAGGACTTGAAATAGAATCTTGAAAAGTTTGTTTTCTGAGCTCAAAAGCAGAGAGAAAACCCTGGTCTACTCCTACTTAATCTAGTCTGCTAAAGGAAGGTAGTGTACAAGGCAGGAGTGAGATGCTGAGACTACTCTTTCTGAGAGCAGATAGGTTTTATTCCTCCTGAAACTTCCCCCACTCTCCTGAAATTACAAATTACAGTTGGCTCTTTTGGACTTCTAATAATTTAGCCTAGAAATGGGCAAAAGAAACCTAGAAAAACTGCCCATCTCTGTACCATGCTTATTTTCTTCAGAATGAGATTTGTTTTAAAAACCTGAATTGTGGTAATTTCTTTCCTGAAAAAACAAAAGTCCAGGAGAGATAATATTTTAGGAGTGGGTTTTGGTTTTCTTTTTCCCCACACACTCGTTTTATTCTCTCAAATGGCATTTGATTTTATTCTGTATTTTTCACAGCAGATGGCGTGCCTGCCTCCCTGAGACCAGAGATCCCAAGCAGAATGCAAATGATACAAGAAACTTGTATAACATAGAAACAATGGTATAAGAAACAATTATGCAAGAAACCTGCTCCTCTTTCTTCAGAGGAAAGTAGTGATGCTACCACAATATTTTTGAAGGAAAGACTTCAACATTTTTGATTGTATGACTCTGTGTTTGAATTGTAATACAGGGCAGGTCTCTTCCCTTACTTCATTAACCGCCAGACACATAAGCAATTGAGTGTTAATAAGAAAAGGTTTTATTTGTGTTAAGTTCCTTTTAAAAATAATCCATACTGAAAAAAAAGGCCAGCTGACAAAAATTGCTTTGTCTGTCCCCTAGAAATGGAAAAAAAGAGAAATTATTTTGGAACTACAAGCCACAGACATGGCAAAATTATGATGGAAGTTACACCAAAGCTTGCTGTAAGTACCCCTCAGGTAAACAAGTCCTGTGGTAAAAGCACAGCATTATGCATAAAGCAAGCTCTTACTGTTGTCCTCTAGACGTCATGATGTGCAAGAGGAGCAGCTGGATACTAGGGCTGCCACAATAGAAGCTAAATAGGTTTTGACATGATTGTTAAAGAAAAGCTACATTAGGGCATGGCAAATTCACCGTGGTGCCCATCCTGATGTGACATGCTCTGGATCAAACAGGCTCCTGCTCAGGGACTGGCAATAAACACTGGACCAAGCCTGGGAGTCAGGGACATGGACACCACATCAGGTACATATTGGCCATTCTGGCTTGGTCACTTAGCATAGATCTTTGGTGACATCCTTGTTTTGATAAAGTCAGAGAAAACATGCAGTTACACTTGTAGCACAGTGCTCTTCCCTTTATAGGTTTTATTTCTTACCAAAACAGCATGGTTTATATATATATATATGTACATATAAATAAATAGAGTGGCAACATAAATAAATAATTACACTGTTAAATATATACACATTAGGAAGACTTGCTATTTCAACTTTACTTGCAGATATTTCCAAATACATACAGGTCTTGTCCAACATCTTTCTTACAAAAGAAGATACAACAAATTCAGAGACTTGGAATGAGATATATAAGAATAAGGATTGTGTGATTCTTTCATATATATGTGTCTAAAAGGAAGCCTGAAGATCAGAGTTGAGTGAAGATGAGTTGGAGAAGCGGTGACAAATAGTACGTTATCAGATATAATTTGGAATATCCATAACTTCAATTACAAAATAGAAAGAATCATCCTGCTCTTCAAATTCCTGAAATAATCCTGTTCCTTTTCAGAATCCTCCAGTTACAGGGCCCGTCTCATTAAAAGTTGTGATTTAAGATGTTCAGAGCTGGTGTGTGTTAGAGTATGTTTCTTCCCAACTGTATCCCTGTGTTAAATCTCTTCTTACCTACACACCTGACCTCTCTGAGGGGCCTGACAGCAGAGCTAGGGAGAACACTGTCACTGAACGCCACTGCAAGAAGACTGCTAAGAAATCCTGCTTCCACTAAATCCCTTTAGCTGTTGACTTCCTCAAGGACAACTTCCCTGCTTAAACCTTTCTCTAATGTACAAGAAGCACGCCGTAGGTGCAGCGTGTTGTCTGCTGGCAACAAGGCAAAAACCATGTAAGCTAACATCTCTTAATCAGAACTGAGTGTATCTACACTTGCTGTCACAAGGTGATGTTTAACAGGAACAAATGAGGAAGGAATGGGGGGAGGGGGAAATGTTGAAGAACCACGTCTGGAGAAATAATAGGAGAAAGTGTTCCCATACCAACAGATAACTGTTGGCTATCGCTGTGGAAGCACTGTCTGACAGGAACCCCACAGAGACACAGAAGCAGCACACAGTGCACGCCAGTGATGACCATTAAGGGTAACTGTCCCTGTGTCTCTGGAGCTTGACTTCAAGGGATGGAGACACAGGGAGCCTTTTGGTGCTTGAAGGGGACACCTCTGGACACCTCATCCCACTTCCTGTTGTAAATATAACTATGAGGGTTCAAAAGAGACCCCCCTACCTGGCTCCTCTGCATTCATCCAGAGTCCATGTCCGAGTCTGAACAAGTGGCTGCTGAGCCTAACAAGATGCATCGTAGCAAAGGAGAATGCTTAAATACTATGTATAGCAGATCCAAGTAATCACAGGAACACAGAATCCATTAGCTTGGAAAAGCCCTCTGAGATCACAAAGTCTGGCCTAGCCTATGCCTGAACACCACTGTGTCAGCCACACTGAGTGCCATGTCCAGTCTTTCCTTAAACACTTCTGGGGCAGCAACTCCATCACCTCCCTGAGCAATCCATTCTAATATTTAATTGCTCTTTTAATGAAGAAATTCCTTCTGACCGCAACCTCCCCTTGAGGCAGGACAGCTTGAGGCTTGTCCTGTCACAGCTTGCCCAGAAGAGCCTGACCACTTCACTACACTCTCCTTTCAGACAGTTGTAGAGAGTAATAAGATCACCCCTGAGCGTCCTTTTCTCCAGGCTAAACAGCCCTTGGCTCCCTTGGCTGCTCCTCATTATCCTCTAGACTCTTCACCAGCTTCACTGACCTTCGCTGGACTCACTCCAGCACCTTTACATCCTTCCTGAATTAAGGGGCCTCCAACTGGACACAAACACTTAAGAATCTATAAGATAACTAATACACCACTGCCATTTATTCCATGCCTGTTACCTTAATGAGAAATATAACAACGACCATTACAGAGGCTAATTGGGGTCTTCAGTCTGATGAGGGTTTTGTCTCCCCACCCAGGCTTTGGGCATTCAGTGTCCAAACAGCCACTTAGGAAGGAATGCGGGATGCAGGCAGTGAACCTGCACCGGGCACTTATTGCCGTTAATTAGTGCAGTGAGAAGCACCTTTACAACACTTTAGATAGTCCATCTAATAACCCACATAAATTTGCGAATATACTGAACAGAAGCCTCTAGGTCACCGCTACTGCTCCAGAGGGGACCACAGAATTCGACCGTCAGATTGGAAAGGACTTCAGTGGGTCAGCTGGTCCAACCTCCCTGCTCAAGCAAGACCATCGTAGACATTGCACAGGATTGTGTCCAGGGCGTTCTTGAATATCTTTGGTGACGGAGACTCCTCAACCTCTCTGGACAATCTGTTCCAGTGCTCGGTCACCCACACAATGAAGAAGTTCATCTCCATGTTCAGGTGAAACTTCCCATGGATGAGTTTCTGCCCGTGGCCTCTTGTCCCATTGCTTGGCACAACCGAGCAGAGCTTGACTCCATCCTCTTACCACCCCACCTTCAGATATTTACATATATTGACGAGAGCCGGCACGTCTGAACGGGGCAGAAGGGACACAACCCGTACGAGATAGCGGCCGGCAGCTGCAACGAGCTCCGTGCCGCGGGAGGACCGGGCAGCGCCGCGTCCCGGGCCCTCACACGCCAACATGGCGGCCCCGCCTCGCTCACCTCTCCCACTCCCCGCCGCGTCCTG
>WEIU01010603.1:734097-810172 GCA_013389925.1 Aegithalos caudatus | reverse complement strand
CAGTGGAGGACTCAATCCCCTCACCCACATCATCAGTGAAAATACCAAGGAGGACAGGCCCCAGCACAGACCCTGAGGAGCACCACTGGTGCCTGTCCCCAGCTGGCTGCAGCACTGTTCCCCAGCTCTCTCTGGGCCAGTTCTGAACCCAGCACAGAGTGCTCCTGTCCAAGCCATGGGCTGCCAGCTTTTCCAGGAGTGTGCTGTGGGACAGTGTCAAAGGCCTTGCTGAGGTCCAGATAGACAACATCCACAGCCTGATGGGTCACCTGGTCATAAAAGGGACCAGGTTGGGCAAACATGACCTACCCCTCCCAAACCTGTGCTGGCTGGCTCTGATCCCCTGGCCATGCTGCAGGTGCTGTGTGATGACACTCAGGATAAACTGCTCCAGGACCTTGCTGGGTACTGAGGTCAGGCTGACTGGCCTGGAATTACCTTTTTTGTGAATGGGAGTCACATTGGCCAGCTTCCAGTCACCTGGAACCTCAGCAGTGAGCCAGGACTGTTGGTAAATGATGGAGAGAGGCTTTGCAAGCTCCTCTGCCAGCTCCCTCATCACCCTGGGATGGATCCTACCTGGGTCCAGAGATTTATCAATATCCAAGGGTCTCAGCAGTTCTCTGCCTCCTCCTGGATAACAGGGGGACCATTCTGCTCCCTGACACCATCAACCAACCCAGGAGGGCAGTTGTCCTGAGGACAAGCTGTTTTTCTTCTGAAAACTGAGGCAAAGAAGGTGTTCAGTAGCTCTGCCTTTTCCTTATCTTTAGTTTCTAAATTCTTACCTGCATCTAATAGAGGATGAAGATTGTCTTACCCTTCCTTTTGTCATTATGTATTTATAAAAATAGTTTAATTTTCCTTTATAGAAGTTGCCAGTTTGAATTCTAACTGGGCTTTGGCCTCTCTAATTTTTTTCCTACATGCCCTAGCAACCCCCTTAAATACTTCCTATGAGACCCGACCCTCCTTCCAAAGATGATACATCCTATTTTTTTTCCCTTAATTCCTTCAAGAACTCCTTGCCCATACAGGCTGGTCATTTTCCTTGTCAGCTCATCTTTCTGCACACAGGGCCAGTCTGTTCCTGTGCCCTCAAGATCTCTGTTTCGAAGCACACCCATCCATCCTGGATTCCTTTCTTAAGGGCTGCTTCCCAAGGAACTCTCCAAATAAGTCTCTTGAATAGGACTGCCCTCTGGAAGTCCAGTGTGAAAGTCTTATTGATGTTCCTCCTGATTTCACCAAACATTGAGAATTCTATAATTTCATGATCACTGTGCCCCAAGTGGCTTCCAAGCACCACATCTCCCACCAGCCCATTTATATTTGCAAACAACAAAGGTCTAACATAGTCCCACCCCTGGTGGGCTCACTCACCAGCTGCAACAAAAAGTTGTCCTCCACACAGTCTAAGAACTTCCTGGACCACCTCTTTTCTGCTGTATTAAGTTCCCAGCAGATGGCTGGTAGGTTAAAATCACCTACAAGAACAAGGGCTGGTGATCCTGAAACATTCTCCAGCTGCTTATAGAATAAGTTGTCCACCTCCTCTTCCTGGCTGGGTGGAGGATAACAGACTCCCAGTAGGATGTCAGCCTTGCTGGCCTTCCCCTTAATTCTTACCCACAGGCACTCAGCTCCATTGTCACTAATTTCAATACCCATGGCATCAAAAAGCCTCTCTAATGTAAAGGGCCACCTCTCCACCTCTTCTCCCTTTCCATCTCTTCTGAAGAGCTTGTAGCCATCCAGTGCAGTGCACTCCAGCCTTCATCACCAGGTATCCTCCTTCTGCCTGATTGTAGGAGGCATGGGAGTCCTCTGAAGCCTGGTGGGCTTCTCTCAGGGATGGAAGGGTGAAACTCCCCTGACTATTTCCCTTTCACTTTCCCTGATACTCCTTAGTCTTTCTACTTCCTCCTTAAGCTCAGCCACCAGACAGAGGAGATCATTCACCTGTTCTCACCACACACAGGCATCTTTTGCACTGTCCCCTGGTACTACTGAGAGGCTCAAACACTCCTTGCAGGAAGGGGTCTGGACACACACATCCTTCTTGGAGGGTTCTGTTTGGCTTGGTACACTTTTGCTAGCTATAGCTTTTGATTGTTTAGAGACCATTGTAGGAAAAAAAAAAATCACAAACCAAAATCAAGATAAATAAAATAAAAATGCCATAAGCAGGGGGAGGAATGCAGCCCTGTGCCTGAAGACTTAGTGAGAACAAGGGAAACATCTGCTCCAGCAGAAAGAATAATCTCCATGTGCTTGCCAAGTGCTGTGCTGCTGCAGAGTCCTTTAAGGATTCAGCTGAAATTTCCTTGCAGCACAGTGCAGAAATCATGACCTGAAAAAGCAGCCAGAATTTCCAATGCTCAATGCTGGATTGTTAGTAGCTGTGATGGAGATCAGGATCTTTAGGATTCAGTCTGGATGCAGATACCTCTGACAACACTCTGCCAGCTTATAAAATCAATCTGATAAGGACAGTCCCTCCACAAGAATCCAGGTATTAGGAAGAGCATTAACAGATAAAACACATTTTTTCAGCACCTGTGAGATGCTAGCAAGAATGCCAACATCTTTGCAAATCCTCCTGCCCCTACTTTTGACTGTACAACCTTTTCCTCAGGCCCCTTACTTTTCCCTTGGCTTAGATAAAGATTGAGATTTATGGAAAAAACATCTATTTGTCTCCAGTGCTCAATGAAGGGAATAACTTTTTTTTGTTGTTGTTTTGTTTTGAGCCCATGATGAAAATTCTGGAAATGCAAAGATCAGACTGGATGATCAAGTATGAAATCTTAAGCACTGAGAAGAGGTCTTGGAAACAGGGAGAAGTAGATGGAGCCAAGGAACAACAATACTTAAATTAAGCAGATATCGATTTCACTGAAATGAACATCAAGTTTTATTGATCTGAGATAAATATTGACTGAAGGATCCTCATGTGTTCCCTAAGCTGTGCAGTTGTTTTTTCCCTGAAACAGGTTTCCTTCTTTTCCCTCGTCCCTTCCCAGAGAATATCTTACCTCAGCTGCTCTAAACTTGGGCTGTTTTTGCAAAGCCAGCATTGTTTTCCACCTTGCTGTTGTAAACATCAGAGACAGGAAAAATGGCTGTGACTTTATAAATCAATAAAGCCCTATGCCCAAACAGCTATTAACAAACTAAAAAGGTGCTTGGAAATCCAAACAACCTGTTATAAAGTAATAACAAAAGCACAGTCAGGTTCTTGGCTCCTCTTGCAGAGAAAATCTTTTTAAAAAATGTGAAATTGCACTTTGAGGAAGTGATGATTTTTGATTTTTTTAGGGAAAAATTATTACCTAATTCCTAATGCTGTCTAAAATATTTTATTGAACCTACCCTTTATTACTTGAATATAAATGCTAGTTTACAAGGGCACAGAAGCTTTGCAAGTAGTGCAGAAATGAGAATTTGGAGGGAAGGAGCAAAAGAGAGAATATGGGCTAATAGTGAAACAGTTATTTTTGAACTATAAGGGTGGGTACACCTCTATGTTAAAGGGTTGAAAATTCAAATATTTCAAACCTCAAAGAGCAGCTACATGATTGCAGCATATTCATGTGGGCAAATGCAGGCTCCAGGTGAGGAAAGAGGGCTTTTGCTATGGATCTTACATGCAACTTAGATCAAAATATTTAGAAATATACAAAATTCTGAAATAGTTTTCAGGGTTCTATGATGCTTAAGGTTCTGCACGTTGCACATGGAAGCCTGCCCAGGAAGACAAATGAGTGAGGATCATATGGTAACACAAATGGAAGGAGGCAGAGTGAAATGGCTACAAATTCTCTCCAGGCAAGTTCTTGCCTTTTGAAACACTCAATCATTTTTTTTTTCCCACTGAAAACAACTTCACACTGGATTTAAGCAATCATGAAATGTGGAGACAGAGATCCCCCACTGACTTTCTCCCTGTGGATCAGAGGTATCTCTTATCCTTGCGTGTCTGAAATTGCCAGTTTGGGCAGCTAAGGAGAAAACCCAAGTGGAATTTAGACTTACATTATGATAACTTAGAGAGATTTCACAGTGACCAAATTCTGAAATTGCTTATCAGTTAATTTCACCCTGAGGAAGTGAAGACAAGTGGCCCAGAGGGAAAGGAGTGGTTCACAGCAAGCTCCCATCAGCAGCAGATTACCAGTGGAAGAATGAGGTTGGGTTCATTGGCTCTTTCAGACTGAAAGACATCAATCTTTTGAGTACAAAGTCCAGAACCACTCAAATGTGGGTAAAAGTGCCTGCCAGCCAGATAAATTAATCAGTGGGTTTGGAAAGAGCCCAAGGTGGAAGGGCCCAGGGAGGTGCCAGAGAAGCTCCAGGAAAGAGGGAAGAGCTGTGTTTTTAATGGCTAAGCAGCTATCTGTACAGAGCTTTTCAAAATAGCTTTTTGAAAACCTGTGACTGTTTGGGAAGAAAAATTGTGACAAATAAACATCCCACTTTCGAATTTTATGTCAGATTTCCTTCATGGTTTTCCTCATCAGAACTCCCCCAATTATCAATTGCTGTCATCATTGATGTGAAAACCCCACAATTTTATTTTAATATCATTTTGTCAGAAATGTTTTCTTTGTGTGTGAAGAAAAGAAATCTGCTCTGCTGTGTTTTTCCAGAGAGCATCCAGTGTGTTCACCATGTGCACTTTTCTGGTATAATTACTGTGATGATGCACAGTTCTGTGTGTTCTTGTGGAAAAGGTTTATCAAAAAATAGTATTCAAGCAAAGGGAAGGAATCCCATTTAAAACTCACTGACATTTTCCAGGCAGTTTTTCTGTTTGATTGGCATATTTAGTGTCCCCAGGTATAGCCTTGGCCTTGTAGATGAGAAGCCTGCATTAACAGAAATGACCTCACAAGCCAGGGACTGGGGAAGCATTCAGTCTGGCAGCAAATGTGGAAGAAGAGCTACAGTTTTAGAAGAATCATGACATCCTAAGTCATGAAATTCCTGAAACAAACAGGCATCCTTAAGCATGGTCACACTATGATGAGCTGGGAATTATTCTCATTACCTTCTCCTAAAAATTCCTTTGCCCGAGGTAAGATGGGGTGAGTTCTGTATATCTTGCACAACTGAACCTGTGTTTTTCAGGTTCAGTTACAAAAGAACCAGGTACTTTAACTGTATTTTTCCCTTGGATTTCATAAAAATAGCCTTGAAGGACAAGTTTTTATTCCTCTCAAAATTATCCAGATTCTTGGAGCTTCTCAAACTTCTAAAAAAACTTGAGGATTTTCTCCCTCTCCTCTCAACATTCACTTAGAATTCCACCAGCTGAAAAAATTCCCTATCAATGCACAGGGCAGTGGCAGCAGACAGTGCCAAGCTGCTGCAGCTCCTCTCCAAGGGTACAGGATCAGGCCAGGCCAAGGTGAAAGTCACTGTCAGTGAAGAGTTGCAGATATTTTTCTTTCTGCTCACTGAAAAATGCGTGGTGATTGCTTGAGGCCCTAAATGCAGGCAGGGTTCCTCTCCTTGTGGAAAGCTCTGTGTGTGTGCAGTTGTCATGAGATGGGGACACTGGAGATGGAGCCCACCTGGCACAGGACCTGTGGGGATGTGGCCTGAGGAGCACAAAATCATCACCTTCTTTCCTTCTGACTTTGTTCTTACTGGGTATTTTTTCTGTTCTCAAGCTTTCTGTTTTCTGTGGAGATAAACAGGGGTTTTCACCCAAGGCAGTCTTCCAGTCAGCTGGAGACAAAGACTGCAGGAACACACTGGAGGCTCAGGTGACCCCAAAAATCATAGGATTATTCGTGATGGCTGCATACATGATGCACTCAGAAAATGTAAGGGCTCCCAGAAAATTTGTATCAGAGCTGTTTATTTTATTGTGCTTGTTCTTCAGCTGTTTAAAGCTGCATTTTTAAAACAGAGGCATGGCTTTTCCTACAGGTTCCTGCTTCTTCCTTGAAGCACATTTCTGGATAGGAAAAGGACAAAAAGAAATGTGTTATGGAGGGACATGTGACTGAACAAATTGACAGCCCAGGGAAACAGCAATAATATAGGAGCAGATGTGGATCTCAAGGAAAGGCAGAATATTGTGAGTAGATTATTATGGAGACTATGACAAATTTATCAGCATGTCAGTAGACATTTTTAAGTTTTTAATTAGTGATTAAATAATTATTTTAAAGCAGAAGGTAAATTGAATTTGTCTCTTTGCAAAGTAGCAAAATTTAGAAGATGAAATGCTTTTAAATGAGGCATTAAAGCTACAGCACTGATTCTGCCCATCACCTTGGGATCTTGGGTATTAGACCCTGCCTGTCTTTCACAAACTGCTGGGTTGTGTCAGATGAGATTTTTGCTCTGTTTTGATGTAGGATACCACAGATGCTTTGAATACACAGTCATAAATAGAACATGGAAGTAATGGAAGGACTCATTTGCAACTTGATATTGCAAGGGAATACCTTGTGATATACTAACCCTGTTAGTAAGTTAAATGAAATTTGACTCATGAAAATTGCTGTGTAAATCCGTAGAGAAAATTAAAATCAAACCTGTGAAAGTTTGAAATAACACATTTATTTCTCACTTCCTCCTGTTATTATTCACAATCTCGTACTATCCTGAGACCAGAAAAAAAACAAACCATGGAAAGAGAGGAGTTCTTCCCTAATTCGTTCTCCAGAATGACAGGAATCTTTCAAAGAAATCCTCTTCCTATGAGAATCTGAATACAATTTGCAGCCCTTCAAAGAATGAGGTATTTTGAAAAAGAATTCAGTTAGAACCTGGACAGCCAGGTACCCTTCTGCTTGGCAGCTCTTTTGTGACCAATTCCTGCAAAACTTAAGCAGTACAGATGTAATAAGATTTATTTCAGGAAATGTATCTGTTTGTATTCATTGTGGCTCTAGGAAAACCCATCAAATATTACAGGTAAGGATATTATTGGATGGAAAGGATCTTGTAGCTGTACAGCATGCTGTAAGTTCTAGCATGTTTTACTAACATTTGCATAAACAATACCCACAGCCAAAATCAATGTCCACATTTTTAAACAGTGATCCACCTGCATCCCTACCTAATTGTTTTATACAAGTGGGTCCCATAATGATTTTCCTTTTTTTTCCCTTAGTCATTCAAGCCAGCCATGTTTGCAAACAAGTTTTGCTATTGGTTTTATTGACTGCTCTTCCAGAATTTTACCCTTGGCAAGTTCCTCATTGTTCCTTATGCCCTTATCTATTAAAACTAGTGTGTGAACTTAAAGCATGAGGATATGCCCTTGCTTTATGTTTTCTGGAGGTGACAGCAGCCTGTGCACTGGGATTCACTGAGCACACATGCATGGAGTGTCCCTGGGGAGCCCCATCACGTTGGCTCAGCAGTTTCAGCTTTTCCAGGAGTCCAGAGGCAGAGCTGGATTTTTTCTGCTTTATAGCACAGCTCCTCCTGTTTCAGACATCAAAAAGAGAAAAGGCAATTGTGTTATTTGTCTAAAAAAGGGCCTGAGCCACATCTTCTGTGTGCCATTCTGCTGACAAAATTTTGTGAGCTCTGTCTTGAAATTAAGGTGGGTCTGAATACACCCTTGAATTTTAACATATTGTTTGATACTCTACTATAAAGGAGATATATTGGAGCTACCAAGTCATCAGCATGCAGTTATCTCTTATATCATAGGAGCTTTCAGCTGAAACTCTCAGGAAGAACAAACTGTATTTGAAGCTTATGGCTCTTTTTATCACTGTAAGTCACATACAGCTGAACATCAGGTGCTGGGATGAGACCACACAGCTCACAGGTCTGCTCTTACAAATGGAAGAACTAAAGAGCAATCTCATATCCCATTCTTTGAACCTAAGAAAGATAGAAAATTGAAAATTCTGCTACTATGCTTATTATTTTTTAATGTTTTAGAACAGTATTTCTCTCTTGCCTATGTTTTCTTGGGGAGGAAATGCTCTCTGAGGTGCTGCAGTGCTAATCCTCACCACACAGTCTGTCCAGGATGATTTCTGGTACTTAAGCACAACCCTGGGAATCCAAGTTAAATTAGTTGGAGTAAATGTGAAGTCACTAAAGAGCTACACTTACCACTGCCATCAGATCCTTACTGTGGTGCAAAACTAAATGTATGCAATGCAGTCTCTGTTGCTCTTGGAATTTTGAGATCTCTTAATGGAATATTGACATGAAACCCTAACAATTAAAATATTCATGTGCAAGGTGTAAGGAATTTGTAACACTGCTACAGCTTGAAAAAAGAGGGGGTGGTGTCTTTGGAACATTAAATCTCTGTTTTACCTGAGGATTATAAGTGGACCAGGCTTATGTTTCCTTTTAATATCAGTAAAGGACTGTTTAGCCATAGTTCTTTATTTCACTAATGTTTTCACTGTAGGAATATTTGAGATTTCCTCATTCTTGCATACATAGGAATCCAATGTCAGTCAAATCTCCACCAAGACCAGACACAAAGCATTTCAGATATGCTGAACAAATCATTTACATGTTTAGTAATTTTAAAAAGGTTTTTAGAGTATCTTAATGCAGCTGTATCATTGTTTGCTACTAGCTCCAGCTAGTATATATTTGCATGAAGATCCTTTTATAAAAAAATTCAAAAAAGCATCTGCAATTTTAGTGATCTAGAGGTAGGGTTTTCTAAATTTGAATTTTCTAAATAGATGGAATTCAGTTGCTTCCTAAGATGGAATTCCTTGCTGTTGTGATGCCAAAATTGGAGGCACATGGTGACTTTCAGACTACAGAAGTTCATGAAGAACAAGTTTTGTAATCTGTTGAAAATAAACATATCTTAAAAGTTTTCTTTATTGCTACTTGAATGGAAATTTTGGAATGAGAAGAGAAAAGGAATTAAAACAGAAATTCCATTACTTGCTAGATTCTGTGAGAATTGGTGTTGGATTAGGTGAGTCCTTTGACTTGTGTTATTCTTGGCTCTGTTATGAGGAAAAGAACTTTTTCTTCTCTTGGTGTGGGTGATGCCCACTGCCTATTTCCAGTCTAATTTCTTCCTTGCAGCATGCCTGTGAGTCCATTATTTCTGTTGTGTGGCTGATGAGGCCAGTGCTCCCAGTGGCAATAAGCGTTTACTCTGCCAATCATTACTCAGTGAACAGATCTAGAAAAATGCCCAATTTGTGTGTGGAACTGTAGTTCCACTCAGAAAATGAAGTGAATGAACTGTAGCTTTGAAACATCAACTAAAGTTTTCAATTAGTGTGCTTAGATGGGAAATGAATGTTTCTTAGTCATAAAATAACATACTAATGATTCTGTGATGATACTGAGTAATCTCTTTGTATCAGAGAGTGTAATATTCCAGTCAGTAATTCCACCTTCATAGGGCTCAGAAATAGGTGGCTTTCTGGAGGCTCCTGTCCCTGTCCGTTGACAATTTAGGAAGCCAAAGTATCTGACTCAGTCTTACTGATTTATTTTTGGATGGTGAAACTTAGGGAGCTTAAGGAGGTAAGTCCTGTGCTCTCCATGATTCAGATCCTTAGATACTGTTAAGCTACCAAATAGATTTTAAAGTGAAGATTGAGGACAAACTTCTTGTTAGGGTATCTACTGTGACAAATCTCGATCTCCTGTTAAGCAGCCTGCTCCCTACTTGGGTATGGAGTTAAGCAGCCCTACACTTTAGAATCCTTTGCACTTCTCCTGGGCTCAGTTTAAAGCCTTTTTTTTTTTTTTTGCTTTCTCTTTGTTTTTCTCTTCACTTTCAGCTTCTGTTTCCCTCATTTCTAGATGATGGAGTTGTGCCACATCATTAACTGTAAGAAGTATGTCTTCAAATGTTCAAAGAATGATGGATTTTTTTATGCTGTCAGCACAGCCATGTTGAAGAGGCCATCTTTAATACATTATTGATGCTCTAAACCATTATTTTTAATAACATTGTGCACTGGGACACAACTGCAAGGGAATGGAAGCACAGATGAAGATGAGTTCTGGAGCAATAATCCAGTAGGAAGTCAGTCTCGGAAGCATCTCTGGTTGAACATGTGCACTCTTTTACTTTGAGCCATTAACTGTGGAGGAAGGATTTACTGCTGGAAATGTAGGATAATTTGACAACTTGTAAATATTTTTTATATTGGTAAAAATCACATGGATAGAACTTGACATGGTAAATGTTTGCTCTTTGTTGGACTTAGCTAAATTAATTCCCTGTGGCAGTCTAGCATCAGACATTGTGGGCACATGGCTTTGTAAGTGGTTCATGCATTATTTACTCCTTTGCCAGCATTTTTGGTTTGGATTTTAGTTTGTTTTTCTTTTTCCTCACCCATAAGACTGAAAAGTTAGTGTCTTTTCTAACTTACAGTTTCTATAGGTAATTCCAAATCTGGAGTTACATTATGCCACCAAATAACTAAGCTTTATCTCCTAGGAATGAAGAATTCTATTTCCAATTTTCAGTGCTTGAAAGCACAAATTTCCAGACATCTTCATTGCCAGCACAAGGGTTGGAGTGGGTCTCTGCCCCAGGGGAGCATACATGATGTGCTGTTTCCACACTGACATCTCAAAACCTGACAGAGGCCCAAAGGGAAGGCAGATAACCCCCTGAGATGGTGAAAATATCATAAAACAGATACGATGAATAAAACAGAATGCTGAAATTTGCATTTTAGTGCCCAAATTAAGGTTTCTGTGGTCTTATTTAGCTCACCTCTTGCAAAGTGAAAGCAGTATTGAACATGGTTATTTACATTCATGTGTTGTAAATACAGTCAAAGGAGCTCTGCAGCCTGATGTTACCCAGAGGAAATGAATCTGCTCCTCTCCTGTTTTGTGTTTTTAAGGAGAAATTCTGTGCTCTGCCTTGAGCTTTTGCTGTCAGAGGAGCTCTCTCCCAAAGGGCCCCCAGCTGTCTGGGGCTCTGTGTCTGCACATGAAAGGCAAACTGAATGGGATATGACAGACTCTGATGCTTGAGCTAAAAAAAACCAAAAACCTAGTGAATTCCAGCAGTAAGAAAGGGTGCCAGAGGACAATTTTAGGCCAGGCTGGATAATTTTGCACATCATGGACTCTAATAAATCCTACAAACAGCGCAAGAGGGAATTCCTGAAAAACATGGTAAAATAAGCAGGTGAGTGCCAATGCTGATGTTACTTTTCTGTCAAATTAGCGAGGCAGAAGGCAGGTGCTAGCACAGGGGTGGGTTATTCAGCTCAGGTTCAGGATGTGTTTTATTCAGGCTTTGTGCCTCTGTTTCTTGAGCTGCCTTGTGATTACACCCAACTCTTTCCAAAGCCTCAGTGCCTTCCCTCAGAGCTCCCTCCTCCAGCCAGGGAGGTGCCAGCTCTGACCCCTGGTTCCAGCCCACCTTTCTCCACATTGGATTAATGGCTTCCTCAAGGCTCGGGACTTTTTATCCCGTGGGACAGATCAAGGACTTAGTGCAGAACTCACTCAACTTCCAAAATACAAAGATAAGTGTTTTTTTTTTTTTCTGCTGGTCGCTGCAGGTAAAGGGCAAGTTTTACCTCTGAAGGTCTTACCATTCACCTGTAAGTCTGCTGTGACTCTGTTCAGTTGTTGGTATTTATATTGTATATTATACCCTCTATTTTAAATGTCTTTTTTTTCTTTTCCTGGCCCTGCAGGAAATAAAAAGGCAAGAAAATATTTTATATATAAAAACAGCGTTCTAAATCATGCTGGTACTCATTTTTCCTTTTTTCCATGCTTGTCAATAAGGACAATATTTTTAACTTTTTTTTTTTTATTATTTCCCATCCTGAAACTCAGTCCCAGCAGCTTTGTTGTAGATGAGAAGTAGTGAAGTTAGAGCAAAGTTCTTGGTGGCTGAAAAAGATCTGAAAATCCTGTAAATAATAGCTCTCATTGACTGAAGTCAAGAGGCAATTTCAAGAAGTCTCTGATGTTCCTAATTAGCTGTGTCCTTTACAAACCTGCCCCAGGAAGCTAAAGGCAAACCATGTAAAAGGAAAACAGCTGAAAATCCTTGTGAGACTCCAGTCCTCAAAAAGAAAGCAGACTTCACTCCCCCAACACTGCACACCCCGACCCACTGCTCTCATGTTCTTTGGGCTTCTATATAAAATTATGAAATATTAATTACAACTCTTATCCACTGAGGGGGACTTGTTCCCAGAATAGTGAAAGAAAACATCCTCACTGAAAAACCAAAGCATTTCTTGCTGATTGTTCTACTGGTTTAGACTTACTACTCTGTAAAAATGGCAAGAGAATATTCCAGGGTATGCCAAAGCAAATCTGGAAATGACAGGTTTTTTCATAGAATAGACATTCTCTCCTATGACAAGCTCTGGTCCTGAGATATAGAATCCTTTACAGGTAAAATAAATGAGAAGGGGAAAAAAAGCATGGAAAGGAAATAATGGTTTGTATGGCATTTATTGCAGGTCTCAGGGTTTTTATTAATGTACTGAGTTGTAGGGAAATGAAGTTTTGGATTGCATTGCTTTCTCGTATGTTGTATGTATTCCTTGCATGAAAGATGCTATACAAATGTAACATCAACTTTGGCCTTTACTTTTGCTGAAAATAAAATAAACTTTAATTGTGTACACATATATGCTTGTCAGCATGTATTTGGAGCAGTTCTCAAACTGCAGCATATGACTGGTTGTAGGAGATTCTTCATGGAAAATGAACCCAAAATTACCCAAATGCTTGTGGGTGCCACTTCTCCTTCCCTTGCCCCTTAGCACACAGGAGGTTGATCCAGTTCCATGGCACATCAGCAGTCCCTGCCCACAAAGCTGCCCCAGCTGAAATGATCGTCTTTAATTAGGGTGCCAGGCTGCAACTTGAGGAATTATCTAGGAGCAGGTTAAAAATCAGAGGGAGAAACTGAATCTTTCCTAATGAACCGCTCCCAGTTGCAGCACTGCTGCTTTCCTGCATTTGTATGGCCCATTGATCTTCCAGGGGAATGATGGTTTAATTGCTGTGCATTCATTTTCCTTTCCTCTCACCCCTCTAAAGGAAACTGCTGCTGCTTTGCCTGAGGAATTTCAGTCTTTGTCAGCAGAGGCACTTGGTTTTGCTGTCAGATTTCCTTACCTGCCCTGTCCCTGTTGCCCTTTGTGCTGGTGGAGGTGTCACCATTGAGGGGCTGCCTGTGCTCAGGTGAGTCAGCTCCCAGGGAGCTTGGCTGAGCTGCAGGAAACCAGCTCAAGATGGTTAATCTATAAATAATAATTTGGATAAGAAGGGAAATGTTTACATGGAGAATGCATCACCTGCCAGATGTGAAGTGGTATTCTTGAAATGTCAGGGAAAGGGCAGTATTTTTGATTTCTTTGAAGTGATCCAAATCTTTAAGTGAGGGTTGTCCAGTTTTACCTTCTTCTCTGTTACCCTTTGGAAAGTTAACATGGAATTTCTGATAGATTTATCAGTAAGTCACAGCAAAATCATGTTGGACTTTTTTTGTTAGGATGGTGACTTTCACTGAAAGTGTCAGCCAAGCTTTAGGGGTTTGAATGGATGACATCAGTTATAAATCTTTCCTTTTACATGTCTTTAATTCTGAAATGTTTATTTTTTTCACAGTTACTCTGTGGGTTTTTTTTTTTCCCTATTATTTTCTATTTTTGTCCATGGCATGAAGTGTTACTGGTTACTTTTCACTTTTAAGCTCTGCCAGTAGAGCTATACATTGAAATTGGTACTTTAGTGTCAAGACTGTGGTGGATTTGTATCTGTTTGTCTTGCCTGAGATGGCTGGGTCAGTAAGAAACAGCTTGAGAGGTGTAGATAAAGTTTACTTTTCCTTTCCTTCAGAGCACTGTCATTCCAGGGACTTCTCTGGACCTTACTGGCAAAGGATTTGCCTGACAGGTGGTGTGGTCTTGAAACACAGTCCTTGATTCATACCTGGAGCTGGCAATACATAAAATCTGAATATTAATTTTTTTTCCTTTAAAAAGACATTAATTTTGGAAAAGTATTGTTGGTTTGGCAAAACTGCTTCTCCTTCCACTAATCCTTTGACCTGTGTTAGACAACAAATGGGCAGATAGCCTGGGAAGAAGCTGCTCCTCTCACTCATTGTCTGTCACAGTTTTTGCTTTTTTTCTTTGTATTTTGTTTTTTGTCATTTTCCCATGAAAGATGGCTTAGTATAGCCTATGTAGTCCTTCCTCAGTTTCATAAAACTTAAGAATTATATGAAAGCATACTGAATATCACCTTTGTTTGATTGCATTAAAGAGCTGCTTTAAAGCTAATAGTCTTTTGATAGTGAGACAGCAAAGCAAAGCATGTCTGTTTTGGGAAAAATGCCGTATTTATGTAACTGTCATTAATCATGCAGGAAATAATGGGCTGTGAGGAACTAATGACAAATGTTTTGGAGGTGCTTTGTGTACAAATGAAAAGGTTTGCATGATAACACAAAGATAAAGCTAATTTCATAAAACATCTCACAATCTGAATATATCAGCTGCAGTGCTGAGCAAAGGCAATAACTATGCTCACCCTTCTCATCAGATACTGAGAACTGATTTCTTTATTTGACTTTTAGAATCTTAACATCTGTAATAAATATGTAGACTCATAAAAAAATATGTATGGAAAGGACTACCAGGTCAATGCACTTGGGGCTTGTGACCAAATAAATGAATGTTGATTTAAAAAGCAATAACAAACCAAACCTAAGAAGAACAGGGAAAAAGGGACACTGTGTCTGAGGTGACTTTTCAAACCAAGGGAACAGAGGAGAAAAAGCCACCATCAAGCAAAGCACAAACAACCTGCTGTTCTACCAGCTGATGGGGGTGATTTAAAGAACACTGACACCAATGGAAAGAATGGTCTTATTTTGCTATGAATACAAAGGCAACACGAAAGTAAAACGATACATTAGAATAAAAGTATGTGCTTGGCTTTAGCAACAAGCAAAAGTAAGCAAGGTAATGCACCTAATCATTACTATATGAGAGAAGGGACAATGATTGAGAAAGATACATCACCAGTTGCCCAAGTACTCCACCATCATCCAGAGTCCCTGTCCTCTGGAGAACCCAATTTTGCAGTGAGGACCTGGAAAACCCTTCCCAGCAATTGGGAAAATCCTGTGTGGTGTGTCCACCCAAAGGTGAGGTCTCCGAATCTGCCCTGAAAGTGGATCCAGCTTTTATAAGCCCAGGTCAGTAAGCTGAAGTGACCTGATTATATTTTTAGCACCCTGGATCTGATGGCACACTTCCCAACCAGCCAGGGCCCAGGTCTCTATTCATTTCAGTTGGGAAAGGTTCTTAAAATGACACATTTCTTGCAGATAAGTACACAAGGTTGTACAGAGCTGGCATAAGCATCTTTGTCATCTAATTTTAGCTAAATAATTCCGATGGTGTTAATCACACAGTGCCCAGGATTCATCCTGTAGATCAACCCTGGCTGAGGCCTGCTTCTCCGGCCTGAGCATATCACTTGCTCAATGTGGTGGTCAAAAAAGGGGAGATAAAAATCAGTGATCAAAACAGGGAATTCTTTTGCTGCTCTTAATGTCAGAAATGTTGTAGGTTTTTTTGTTTCTTTTGCCTTGCATCTGTCTTTATTCTTTTGCAGGTGTACCTGTGGCCCTAATCCGCCTGGGGCATGGAGAGCTGCTCATTCCCGCAGCCTGCCACCCAACAGAGCTGCTCCTCTCCTCCTGCTGCTCCTCAGGCTAAGCTGGCCCAATCCTGCCATTGTGGCCATTCTCATCCCAATTCCCTAAAGCATCCCAGTTCTTTCTCATCCCAATTCCCTAAAGCATCCCAGTTCTCTCTTGTGGCAACCGAACTGGCTGGGGTGAGCAAGGGCTTAGCCCAGGTAGCTTATGCAGAAACCATGAACCTGAGGCCATGGGAAGTGGGTGCTGAAAAGGAGATATCTGGTTAGGTTATGGTGAGAGGAGTGTAACCATGGGAGCTAGAATGCTCATAGGATCAATCCATGGTAGGTCATGTCCCTGGCCTGTGTTTGGGATTGGACCCCTGCCCTCAGGGAACCTTATATATTGTTAAGTTAGTCACACCCTCAGGTCTTTGGATGCTTCTCCTCAGACCATGCTGTCTCTGAGTTTGTTATTTTACCACCATGAAAGTTTATTTTTCGGGCAGCTCCATCATTCTCTTCCCTTCCCTTTATATTTTGTCACACTCTACCCATCCAGACCAGAGCTGGAATCACAGTGCCCACTGTGGTACTCTCTGGCTTACCNCTGCTTCTCCTTCCACTAATCCTTTGACCTGTGTTAGACAACAAATGGGCAGATAGCATGGGAAGAAGCTGCTCCTCTCACTCATTGTCTGTCACAGTTTTTGCTTTTTTTCTTTGTATTTTGTTTTTTGTCATTTCCCATGAAAGATGGCTTAGTATAGCCTATATAGCCCTTCCTCAGATTCATAAAACTTAAGAATTATATGAAAGCATACTGAATGTCACCTTTGTTTGATTGCATTAAAGAGCTGCTTTAAAGCTAATAGTCTTTTGATAGTGAGACAGCAAAGCAAAGCATGTCTGTTTTGGGAAAAATGCTGTATTTATGTAACTGTCATTAATCATGCAGGAAATAATGGGCTGTGAGGATCTAATGACAAATGTTTTGGAGATGCTTTGTGTACAAATGAAAAGGTTTGCATGATAACACAAAGATAAAGCTAATTTCATAAAACATCTCACAATCTGAATATATCAGCTGCAGTGCTGAGCAAAGGCAATAACTATGCTCACCCTTCTCATCAGATACTGAGAACTGATTTCTTTATTTGACTTTTAGAATCTTAACATCTGTAATAAATTTGTAGACTCATAAAAAAAATATGTATGGAAAGGATTACCAGGTCAATGCACTTGGGGCTTGTGACCAAATAAATGAATGTTGATTTAAAAAGCAATAACAAACCAAACCTAAGAAGAACAGGGAAAAAGGGACACTGTGTCTGAGGTGACTTTTCAAACCAAGGGAACAGAGGAGAAAAAGCCACCATCAAGCAAAGCACAAACAACCTGCTGTTCTACCAGCTGATGGGGGTGATTTAAAGAACACTGACACCAATGGAAAGAATGGTCTTATTTTGCTATGAATACAAAGGCAACACGAAAGTAAAACGATACATTAGAATAAAAGTATGTGCTTGGCTTTAGCAACAAGCAAAAGTAAGCAAGGTAATGCACCTAATCATTACTATATGAGAGAAGGGACAATGATTGAGAAAGATACATCACCAGTTGCCCAAGTACTCCACCATCATCCAGAGTCCCTGTCCTCTGGAGAACCCAATTTTGCAGTGAGGACCTGGAAAACCCTTCCCAGCAATTGGGAAAATCCTGTGTGGTGTGTCCACCCAAAGGTGAGGTCTCCGAATCTGCCCTGAAAGTGGATCCAGCTTTTATAAGCCCAGGTCAGTAAGCTGAAGTGACCTGATTATATTTTTAGCACCCTGGATCTGATGGCACACTTCCCAACCAGCCAGGGCCCAGGTCTCTATTCATTTCAGTTGGGAAAGGTTCTTAAAATGACACATTTCTTGCAGATAAGTACACAAGGTTGTACAGAGCTGGCATAAGCATCTTTGTCATCTAATTTTAGCTAAATAATTCCGATGGTGTTAATCACACAGTGCCCAGGATTCATCCTGTAGATCAACCCTGGCTGAGGCCTGCTTCTCCGGCCTGAGCATATCACTTGCTCAATGTGGTGGTCAAAAAAGGGGAGATAAAAATCAGTGATCAAAACAGGGAATTCTTTTGCTGCTCTTAATGTCAGAAATGTTGTAGGTTTTTTTGTTTCTTTTGCCTTGCATCTGTCTTTATTCTTTTGCAGGTGTACCTGTGGCCCTAATCCGCCTGGGGCATGGAGAGCTGCTCATTCCCGCAGCCTGCCACCCAACAGAGCTGCTCCTCTCCTCCTGCTGCTCCTCAGGCTAAGCTGGCCCAATCCTGCCATTGTGGCCATTCTCATCCCAATTCCCTAAAGCATCCCAGTTCTTTCTCATCCCAATTCCCTAAAGCATCCCAGTTCTCTCTTGTGGCAACCGAACTGGCTGGGGTGAGCAAGGGCTTAGCCCAGGCAGCTTATGCAGAAACCATGAACCTGAGGCCATGGGAAGTGGGTGCTGAAAAGGAGATATCTGGTTAGGTTATGGTGAGAGGAGTGTAACCATGGGAGCTAGAATGCTCATAGGATCAATCCATGGTAGGTCATGTCCCTGGCCTGTGTTTGGGATTGGACCCCTGCCCTCAGGGAACCTTATATATTGTTAAGTTAGTCACACCCTCAGGTCTTTGGATGCTTCTCCTCAGACCATGCTGTCTCTGAGTTTGTTATTTTACCACTATGAAAGTTTATTTTTCGGGCAGCTCCATCATTCTCTTCCCTTCCCTTTATATTTTGTCACACTCTACCCATCCAGACCAGAGCTGGAATCACAGTCCCCACTGTGGTACTCTCTGGCTTACCCACCCCTCTGTGCCTGTACTGCACAGGGACATTTCCCTCCCACCAGGAGTAATCCTGGAGCTGTGTGTGTACGTGGCATATGCATGGGCAAGAGAGTTTTATCCAATGTCTTTGATAGCAAGCAATCATAGAGGTTCATGCCCTCAGCATTTGTTTTTGACACAGATCTAAGGGACAAGCTGCCATTCCAGTGTTTTCCCAAACACACCCTTCTCCTTCCAGCCCATGCACACAGCCCTGGACACAATGCTGCATGTACCTGCTGTGAGAAAAACCATTGGAGTCAGGACAGTGTCCCTGCAGTGGGACATTCCAGCAGCTCCATTTGACACTGCCTCTGTGATATGCAGGACCATGACTGAAATGTGACAATGCTTTACTATAAAGTCACCCTGCCTCCTGGTCACTGAAGTCCTTCCATGGAGAGGAGAGTCTCCATGGAAAAAGGAACTTTTCAGAAGTACATGTGTGTGTTCTGGTTTCACTTGAGCAATGAAGTGCTACCTTTTACAATTTTAATTTCTGTTCTGAGGGTGTTAATTGCACCTGGAGCTTCATCCAACACTGAGTTATGTGCTCATAAATATTCTGAAACTGCCAATGTTGCTGATATGTTACTGGAACCTTCTCAAGAATACCCATCTAATAACAGTTTCCTTGGATAGAAGTACTTTCAGAAGCCTGCCAGGGTCTGTTTAATGGGAAAGATTTAATAACATGGAGCAATTGGTGAGGCAGACAAATTAACAATGTGCATGAATTTGTATTTGCATGCTAAGTATGTGCCAACATTAAAATCCCTTAACAATAAGCTTGTTTTTCCACCTCCATAAAGCCAATTATTATCCACATTATGTTGCACTGAACTCTCAGTTCCCAGACTACCTTACACCTGCTGAATGCTTCTGTTACTTAAAGAGGTGAAAATTTCTGATAATTTTGTTCTGGGGAAAAAAAAAAAATTATATATATATATATTTGATCATGTAAAAAACTTTTGAGCTTATGGTATAGTAACATTGTGTAATACATGAAAATAGTGTCTGACAACTCCAAACAAGAACAGTGTTGCTGTGATCTTAACCGGGAGTAAAATTTAATCTCCCCCGGTCCTGTTACAGCAACAAATTTTCCTAAGAAGTGGAGCAAGTTCATCATTGTAGATTCAGATGTTTAGACTTGTTTGGCTGCTAAAATTTTTGGATTAGGAATGAAGGGAGAACAAGTAGAGCATTAGGAAAGTAAACTCCTTTGAGCTGTTTGCCATGAGATAGAAGAGAGGTCATGGAACAGGGGAAGGTAAGCATACAGAGTAGTTCTGCACTACCTTATAAAACTGATGTTTTCAAAACCCAGTAAATCCAGCAATTGCTTCCATCTGCATGTGTATGATATTTTAATTTAGACAACTAATTTGCTTGTAGCTTCTAAGGGTCCTTTACAGAGGTTTTATGTCCCTAAGAATGCCTTTGCTTTTAAGGGTTTTCTTCCTACTGAGCTATGTGTTGTTTCCACAGGAATAAATTATTTAGCAGCTTATCCTCAGAATCGGTAAAAGGGCAGAGAAGTAAGTTCATCCATCAGGCACAGTGATACTTTGCAGATATATGTAAACAACCTTTTTGGCATTTCCATGGATCAGGGGTTCCTGGAACAGCTGTACTCTAGCAGGAGTGTTGCTCTTGCTGGCCAGGAGCAACAGGGGACATTGACCCACCTCTCATTCCCAAGGACCCCTGAAGCTTTTCTGGGTGCCCTGGAGCAGAGCACTCCCTGTAGTGCCAGGTTTTAGAGAAGTCTTGATCTGTCTTTTGTCTGTTCCTTGACAGAACACCTCACATCACCTCTTTGTCTGCCTTTTCTGCCTTGTGCTTGGGGCTGCAGCTGCTGAGGGTCTTTGGGGATTCTCCTACCACAAACAGGCAGATTTCAGACACATCCCTGGAGGGATGACTCTGCTCTTTTCATGATGTACTGGGAATAAATTCTGCTTTTTGCTTTTGAATATCACATGAACTGCTGTGTCCAGGGCACATCAGCCTCCTTCCTTCCTTGCAGGGCTGCTCTGGGCACTCAGAGTACCATGGCTATCTCTGCCTGTGTGCAGTGGGGCCAGACTGGCCCCCAGGCAAGCCTCAGTCACCTGGCTTGTACTTCACCTTTCTGGTGTCCCCTTTGCTTGGCAGAGAGCCTGTGTTTGTCTGAGCACAGCCAAGCTGTGGTGGGGCATCCTTGGGCAGGATGGTGGACCCAGCCCCATGTTTGGTTCCAGACACTTCAGCAGCTGATTTAATTCCAAACTAAAACTGGCAACTGGCATCCAGCTCCTCAGCTCTCAGGTTGGGACACCCCACTGATAGGCACAAACCAGCAAGACTAAGATTTTTACTCCCTTAACATCAGTCTCTCCTCACTTCTGTCATTTTCAGGAACTCTCTGCCTGTTAAAGCTGCAAGTTCTGACATTGTATTTACCTGCTTCTCATTTAAATGCTTCTAGGAGGAAGCAATACCTGAAACCCACTCTCCCTCTCTACTATAACTGGATTAAAAACTTAGGCAAAGCATCCTCCCTCAGGGTGGAAGCAAAGCTCAAACCATAGTACATCTTTGCTGATGATTCTACAGCTTAGAGCAATGGCTTTTCATATTTCTCTACAGTTTTCTCTAGAATACTGACATAATCTTTTGCCTTCTGCAGGCACTTCTGGTTAGGCATTTGAACTCCACAGGTCTTTTAAAGTTCACCTTATGGAAATATGTTCAGCCCTATTGTTAAGAATCATTTCTGCTTGAAATTTTGTTCCTCACAAGGTTATTTCACTGGTTTGGACACTGTTTCTTGTTTCAGAGGTGTCAGTGATATATCTCCTATTTTGCTTTTGCAGAAAAAAATACATATTTAAAAAAAGATTTGCAGGGATATTTTTTGGAAGAAGTTTGTATGTGTTCAGCCATTTATTCAATGCATTTTATCAACTGAGATAAGGAGCTTTTTGCTGTGGTAAATCCAAACTGGATGGGAACTTCTGTGTTCAGAATGTTCAGTGGTAAAGAAACTGTAGGAAATTCTAAAGGATGTTATGGATTTTGTGGTACTGAATGTACCACAGAATCTAATCTGGTCTTCTAAAGGTGTCATCAGTAGATAAGGGCAAAGTGGAAAAATACTAAGTTGATGAATCATATTTGAAACTGAAATAAAGCTGAAACATCAGCCTCACACATACAGAAATGCTTTAACTCAGAAGAACATCCAGGTCTTTGCTCCTATTGCCAGAGAAAAGTAGTTTGGGACTGATCTGTGTCCAGGTAAAACCCCTGAGCCAAAGATCGTCCTTGAGATGATATTGAGAATTATAGGAGCATTTCTATTGCTCCTATAATTCTCAATATGCATTTATCTTTCTACAACACTAATAAGGACATTATATCACCTATTACACCCTAAGAACAAAATTATCCTTATCTGGCTGACTTGGGAAGACTATTTTCTCTTCAAGGGCTCTTGAAACTCACAGCCAGAGGTTTTCTCTCCAGCAGTTTTAATTGGGATCATGGATAGCAACAAATTGTCAGGTTTTGCAGCCACATTTAATCCTTAGTTTACTCCTCTCACTAAGTTTTAGACACATTGGAAAGTTATCTCTAGCATTTATTTTGATAAATGGGCAGATGTTCAGCTGCAGTGAATTGGCAGTTTTGTTTCAATGGGTTCATTTACCCTGTGTAAATGTTGGGCTCCAATAGGTAGCTTAAACAATGTTTAACTCTTAGGGTAACCTTGGATTTGGTTTCCTTGAGGAAAATTGAATTTCTGTTAGGTGAACTGTTAGTAGCAAAAGTGCTCCAAAGAGTATAAATATGAATTTGAGTCTGCTTATATAGGCCTCACATAAATTCCTTATGTAAATTACATCTATCTGCTAAGGGAGTAGATAAAGTGCTGTGTGACCCTGAAGACAGTGCAGATGGCACAGACAGCAACTATTTGAAATATCAGTTCTGGTCAAAAAAAATTGCAGGCACAACATATGCTGAGCTGTGTTCCAGTAAAATTCTGGATAACAAGCCTAGTGAGAAAGTTTGCAAGTAGCCAGGAGGCATAGCATTTCTCCAGGATGGTGAAATGTTCGTCCCAATTCATCTGAATTGGGAATTTGCCTGGAGAACCTTTCTTCAGGGGGATTGTGCAAGCAGAGGTTCTGCCCATGAATGATGCTTCACATCCTGACAACCCTGGAGCAGACTGGGGGAATGAAGGAGCAGTCTCTGGGCACTGGGATCAGTGTGCTGGACTGGGACAGGCTGCTGGAAATACAGGACTCCTCTGGAAACAGGAATACATGTAGCTTAGCAGATTAGATATAATATCCTCTTTATTGTCTGAAGAGTTAATAGTCTACAGCACGTCACATCATTTCCTCAGCTTGGGAAAGTCTGCCCAGAGACATTTGCTGATGTTCTCTCATCCCCATACAGCAGCAGGATGAAAATCAAACCATTTGCTTTAACTGCAGCCCTCAAAATTTACAATCCAAAGTGATACAGGCTAATAGGCAATAGAAAGGCATCAAGAATACCAAGACATTGAGGGCTGTGCATCAACAATCAAGGCTGGAGAAAATAAGGAAGGTTATGACAGCACAGGTTCTTATCAAATTATTGAAATTATTTCATGCTTGCACTGGAAAAGTTCATATGCAAGTCTTTTCTAGGAGAAAAGGACCCATTTAGTCATAGGTTACAGACAGATACAGACACAAACATCTATTTTTTTGTTAAAACATTCAAAATGTTTTATATTTCATAGGAGTTTCAATTTTTTTTAGTGAGGGCATTTATTATTTGGAGGAAATTAGTATTTGAAAGTAAAGGTGAGTTAAGAAATTTCAACTAAATATTATTTTTGACAGATTTCTTTTTGAATATTAGTAATCCTTTTGCATCATCATTGGCTTCTCAGGACAAAAATTAAGTAATAGAAAAGGCTTGTAGAAACATAACTTTCTCTCTCCTTTTTGGGGGAAGATTTTTTGCTAGCTAGTCCCTGGAATCATCAGCTCCTCTGCCCTGAGGTGAGTTCTTACACAAAGAAGTCAGCAGGATTGGGTAGACTCAGTGGTCCAGAAAAGCTATTAGCCAGAGAAGATAGCTTGATTATATTTTTTGGCTTCAGTACACTTCTGAAAAGCATTGGAAATGGAAGGAAACAGGATGTTTAGATTCTTTGCGTACAAGGATGCCAGCAGCTGTTGCTGGGTGTTATCTACAGAGAGGATTGGGAGGGAATGTCTGAAAAAAAGGAACCTTTGAAGCTTCCTGGAGCAGTATTTGTCAACTAAAAAATGTTGCCATGTTGGGTGTCCCATGTGAAATAACCATCCAGAGGGTGTTAATCAGAAATTGTGTTAGAAATCATGGGCAGAGCGAGCTGGGTGTGTCCCAGTGCCTCAGGCCAAGACATGGAGAGCTCAGGCTTTGAACAGAAAACAGGAGCCACCTTCCCTGTGTGCTGGCACCTGCATATTCCAGTGGTATCTGTGACAGTAACACACACTCTCCAGGTGTGGTGGCAGTCATTTAATCACAGAATGAAGGTTTCTGTGTTCATAAACAGGAAAAGCAGGAAAGCAGCAGGCTGGGGGAAGGTTGGGAGAAGAAGAGACCTTGTGTATCAGTCTCCAAAGCAGAGCCCCAGCAGCCTGTGCCTGTGCAGGTCACCTCAGCCCAGGGAAGGCAGCTGGTTCCTCCCTGAGCTCAGGTAACTTTGTGCTGCCCAAAACTGCCTGCACAGTCCTTGAGAAAATCTTCATCATTTTCCCTAAAACAAATTTTTCTTCTTTGATGCCCTTCAGCTCTTGGCACCTGGCCATTGGTGTGCAGTTCTCCTGGGTCTCCTGTATTATCCCGTGTCCCATATTTGAGGCCCACATTTATCATCTTGTTCATTTATGTCTGCTCTGCATCCTTGCCCCGGTTTTCCTGGTCTCAGCACAATTCCATGCTGCTGTTTCCCTGTGCCACCTCGTTAGGCTGGCACTGTTAATGGTCCTTCTGCACAGGAGAACTGCTCACTATCACTGTCTGTGTCAAAGTTATGGTTGCACCACACGATTATACAATGCAAGCAAAGCATAAAAAAGCCACTTAGTCATTAAAAATTTGCTGTTACAGCTAAAGGAACTGAAGTAATGTTCCAGGCAGGCCTGGAAAAACCTGGAGAAAGCAAGTTTCTGTTGTCAGGCATTGCAGTGACCCTGTGGCTGGGGACTGCTGATGGCATTACTGTATGGATGGGGTAAGAAGCTCCCTTGCCTCCTGGCATCTCCATCAGAAACCATTCCCATGGCTGTTGGTGTTTAAAAAAGAGAAGCTCTTTCCCCTTTGGCAAGTCTCTTCCCTCTGACTCCTGGGGAATCTTGTATCTCAAAATGATTGCAGCAAGAGATCTTCCCAGTTTTTGTGCATCATATGAATCAGGGACTCTTTCAGTGTTTTTGGTAAAGAAAATTCAGCCTTTTGCCACTGCTCTTTTTTATGTTCAGAATGGGGAGCATCACCCCATTAAACCCTATAAAACAGAAGCTCTTATAAGCTGCCTGCTATGTACTCAGTGAACTGGACAACAAAAGACTGAAAGACAAATGGTGAAAGGAGTTTTACTGCTTGGGTTTTTCCCCCCAGATTTGTGTTTTTAAATGTTCTGCTGTGGTTGGACTTAAACTGGCTTTTATTGCTCATAGGATTGCCCTCAAAACATCAATTTCATCCAGCACTGATTTTACATTTGTCCGTCAGCCTGATTTCTTTAAAGTCAAGAGACAAATTGAGGCCAAGACACGTATCATAAAGAGCAATGCTTTTAATTCTGGTCTTCATTTGCCTTCAGTTTCATGTGCTCCTAGCCCTCCACCAGCACTCTGCTACCTATGTATTTCAGAGAAAATGTTATAAATCTGTGATGGACGATTTGCAGAAAACAAATCTTTGTAAGGTAATAGCCTGGCAGAAGATACATCTCAAAGAGGCAATGCTGCAGCCATAGTTAATGGCCAGAGCCTGGGAACAGTCAGGAGCAATATTGCTCCATTTCAACAATAGATGAGAGGATCATCAAGTAAATCAGATCTCAATAAACAAGAAGCTGGTTAAAAGCCTCATAAACAATGCATGAATGAGAAGAAGATTGCTGTGGAGCAAACAATTAACCAGAGACGGAGCTGAAAAGTAGTTAATGACACGGGCATAACAATCACAACTTCTAATGACAACAGAATGAGGAAGACAATACTGTTTTCCCATGGAGTAAGGCATTCTGGCATGGAGATGTTTAGAATTCATATTGTATTATTTTAATGCTGAATTTTTAGAATGGAGTCTAGCTGTACAAGGATCTTCCTCTGCTGTTACGATGGCAAAAAGAAAACCCCCAAAATGCGTATTTCAAAAGCTGCAAAATTCCCTCCATTCATTTACCAGAACTGCAGAAGGGTAAATCCCCAGTGACTGGCTTTCTTATGACTTTTTTTCTGTCCAATGTACTGGGTTTCTTACATGTTCCCTTAGTTATATTTCATAAAGTTAAAAATAAAGAAAAATATATATTCTTGTTTGAAAGCTAGCTAAGAAGAGCTCCATGAGACAGGAATATCAATAACAGCTTTCAATGCTGATGGCTTGGAATGCAGTGTGGAAATTCATGTATTTCCTTCAAAGGAAATGGTAAGTGAATCAACAACAACAATAATAATAACAATAACAATAATATTAACAATAATAAATACAATAAAATTATAATAATGTAACTTTTGTTGTTATTATTATTTAATGTGTGTTGTTCTGGGAGGGAGAAACAGCTTTTCTGGCTCCTAGAGGTGTGCTCCTGATGCAGGTGCACACGGTGATTTGACCCAGAAAGAATGTGCTAAAAATACAGTTGGCTTTTAAAAAATAAATTAAAGAGAAATTGGAAATACAGGTAGATTCCCTGAGAGAGGAAAATGGAATTTTAAAATCTCAATTGGCTGAAGCAGAAAAATGTGAAAAATGTCTTAAAGAAAAATTAGATCTTTTTATACCCTCTCTGGGAATGGCCAGTCAAACTCACAAATCAACTCATTATGAGGATTCTGAGACTTGAGATGAGGATGTCTGGGATTATAGTGGTGAGAATTTTATTGCCACCTCTGACCTTTTCCCTGACTCTTTCCCTTTCTGGCTATTAATTAAGGCTGAAGTTACTAAGGAGGGTGAGTATGGCAGTGCATACAACTCCTCGGTGTCCTGCAGAACTGGCTGAACTGCAGGAGTATTCCAAGCATTTGAGAGAATCCAGGATGGAATAGAATGTGACAGAATACATGTGGTAAATCTCTCTGACTGGGGAAGATTTATTTTTATGAAGTGAGGAAGAAATGGAAGTGTATTGGGGTCCTGGTGAGTTTTGGAGTAGAGATTATGGAGCAGAGATTATGATTATTCTTTAACTTCATGGGTGGTGTATTGGGCAGGAGGGACAAGGGAGGATAGGGGAGATCCACTGTTTTTTAAAATACTGGACTCTCTGATCTCTGGATTCTGTGCAGGATGAAATATGGGAGTATAATTCGTGTTTAAAACACCACAGCTCCTGAACAGTCCACAGCAAATATTCCTGTCTGGCTTTTTGGGAAAAAGAGTTGATTAATATTGAAGTCCCTGTGGGTGCCACCCAAACACAAGTTTTAGGATTTGATTTACTTTATTGGAAACTCCCATGTGGAACATTATGGAGTTTCACACTGAGATGCACCGGTTTGCTGAGGGTACAAATAGAATCCAAATGAATGTGAGGCAATTCAAGCTCTGAATTATCAATCTATTGAGATATCAGTACAGCTGCCTTCTTCTAAAATATCTAATGTAAAATGATATCCCCTGCCAGCAGCAGCACTTAAAAGGACCAGTGGGAGGGTTGGCAGATTCCTTAAAAAGAGGCATCATTAAAAGGATTCATCTGCCTTTTAATTCACTTGTGTGTTCAGTAAAGAAACCTGATGCAGGAACGCCATGATGAGATGCAACAGAGATGACCGAGCCAGAGCGAGAGGAGGAAAAAAGAGGAGTTTACTTTTTTGATTTCACCTTATATACATTTCACAGAAATGGACCACATTGGAAGATAGAGGTTCAACCTCTTCAATTCCACTGGTCTGAAAAGGTGTCTATCAATTGTCCCTCCTAACTGGAGGAATGTAAACAATAGTATTGTTTATAGAAAATGTGTGAGAATCTGACTCCTAAGTATGTAAACAATCAGAAGGCTAAAAGAACAGAAAAGAACAAGGCAACAGAAACCTGCTTGTTTTATTGTTGCTTACTGGTGTTTGAATAGCAACACAAACCCACTAACAGCTGCAGTACCTAATATTGCAAATTTAACAGCAATAGGTAGCAGTACTAGATACAAAAGATATGTTCTTTATGGTTCCCTTACAAGGGGAGGACAAAGAGGAATTTGCTTTTCCCTGGGAAGGTTTATGTGGTTTAAAGGTTTAAAATGTCCCTTTATCAGGCTCCCTCAGGGGTATAAACCTTCACTCACCACTGCTCATGCTGCATTTGCTGAGTTGTTATCATCTCACTCCTCCCAGATGTGAAACTGTACCAATGTATGGATGACATTTAATTGGAGGCGATTCCCATGTGGAAAAGCAACACCAGCTGCATGGGAAGCATTTCATGAAGCAGAAATTGAAATTCCACCTTAAAAGTGCCAAGGACCAAGTAAAGAAGTAACATTTATGTACTTGGATAGCAGGCAGTGCAGTAGTTCCTCCAGACACTTTAAAAGCAATGGAACAAATACAGATGCCCCCATGTAAGAAAGAATTACAACAGTTAATAGGAACTTGAGGGTGCTGGAGAAAATGTGCTTGGTGTTTCTATCTTGCTCTTTACTCTGAGCTGTGCAACAACCTGAGAAGATATATCAGGAACAAACTGTACAGTCTGCACAAACCAGAGAACCATTTAATTTTCTGGAATCTGATTTACAGAGGTCTGCTCTCCCAGAATGAGTAGCACAAAAATCCACAGTCAGGAAACGGAAAGCCTCCTCAATGGCAGCTGCAAGAGGAATAGACTAACAGAAGGGCCAACTGAAGTTTCTAAATTACAAATGACATCAATGTATATCCATTAGCATTGCACAACCTTTCAAACCCTCACCAATTTTAGATGCACCTTCCCTTACTGAGGAGAAGCCAATGGGAGATATTTGGGTCACTGATGCCTCAGCAAAGAGGGTAAGTGGTAAATAGCCACAAGGCTGTTCTATTGAACATCAACACAAATAGGTAATAGAAGAGGGTGAAGGTAGTGCACAAGTAGGAGAGTGAAGAGCAGCTGTTTGAGCAAATCAGAATGGAGCAAAAACAATCTGCATGGACTCCTGTGCTGTTGGGGCTGGTGCTACCCAGTGGGTCTGCCAGTGAGAATTACTCAATTGGGAAGCAAATACATCTTCCATTGGGAGATCTCAAGAATGGAAATTATTAAATATAGCAAGAAAAATGCCATACAGAATAGGATGGCTCAATGGATGTCTGAGCAAACCCTTCTGAGGCATGTTTTATTTTACTTTTTCAGAAATTAATCTTGGGAATGATGCCAGCACATCTCCTCTGAAGATCAAGTTGTTCTTCTCCCAGAAGGAACCAGTGCCAGAATGAGCCAGGCTGGACACACACATCACCAAACCCAATCCAGGGGAGGGAAACCCTGGCTTTTCCTGTCTGTAAATTGTCACTATGGCAACAGTTGTACCCATCCTGGAGCCTGAATGCATTTCAGTGACAATTGCTGGTAAAACAAGTTCTAATGGGACAAATCTAGGAGCTTGAATTTGGTAGAGGGATATTTCATGATAATATGTGAAATACAACCTCCAACCACTGAAGGGGAAATTTGCTTACTCAAATTTGCAATATTTGCCCTTCAAAAACCAGAACAGATGTTACCAGACCAGTAGCTGCATTACAGAGAAACAATATGTGGTAAAAGGAGGTGGAAACATGTGGAGCTGTAATGTATCCACAGCCATTACTGGACTGATATATTTTGGCACAACAGAACTTAGCCCTCTCAATGCATTCCACCACCTCCCAGGATTGGATGCTATGCCATTTTCAGGTCAGCAACAAGTGCTATTTAATTCTTCCTGGCCCCTCAGACGAGTGGGGTGCGCAATGCAGATCAATATCTCCGCAGTCAAAGCCCTGCTGGCCATTCCTGGCTCCATCCTTGCAGGGTGGTGGGCATAGTTGAACAGGGGGACCCCCACCTCTCCAGTGTGATCATGGAGAAATGTGACTGGTATCCCAGGACAGGATTAGAAGTGTTAAATAGCATGGAAGCTGGAATCTTAACAAACAAAGTAAAGTCAGTAACAAGTGTTTTACACCAGCTGAAACATCCATTGCACTTTTCCCCATCAACCATAGGAACTAATCAATGGCTCTTTTCAGATATATTACCTCACTGGGAAAGAATTGATGAAATGATCACCAGCTAATAGGGAATGCCCTCAAACCAACACCTTTCATGCTCTCAGCTGCATCCAATTGCATAATTTGCATCCTGCATCAATTGTGGATACAATTTACTATATCAGCAATTATAGGGGAGGGGCCATGGAGGTTCATAGCCCAATGATATTTGAAAGGTAATCTGGGATAATGCAAACAAATTTAAAAGAGAATTACAATCTTGATGAGATCTACTTAACCTCATCTATGACCCTACAGCAGCAGACCCACAGCTTTAGTTTCAAGATTACACAGTGCTTCTGTAAATCCCATCTACACAGGCATTGTCCTGGGTTAAATCCTCAAGGAACTAGAGTGTATCCTATATAACAGGGCATGGGCCCAGCAAAGGGGAACAAAATGGGAACTGTTGATGTTGATATCTGGGGCTGCTGTGGGGCTGGTCCAGGGCAGGGAGCTGCATCCCTGGTGTTTTACTTGGTATGGGCTTTAGGCTCCATTTCCATTGAAAGAGTATCTGGAAACCCAGGAGAACATGGGTGAGTCTTGGGCTATATCTGTGGATCAAGACTACAGTGTTCTTATTTTTGGCTCTGGAACAGGGAGCAGCCAATGGAGTAAAACCAGTTTCCAGGGCTTTTCCAGCTCTCTGGTTATTGGCATTTTTTGCTGATGTTATCAAGCAACCTACTTGAAAGCTTGACAGGTTTTTCCTGGAAATTTAGAAGTCAGGATTCATCCTTGCTACTGCATTTTGGGAACAGGGGAAAAATAAATTCAGCAAAGCCAATAGTTTCCACAAAATGTTTTTGCTTCAGGTAAGTATTCCTTCTGACAAAAGCAAGTTTGTTGGAGCATGGTCTGCCATGCTCTGACTTTGGGGTGGCCAGAATTCCTATTTTCTGGAAAATAAGATTGCTATTTACTACTGACTTCTAATACATACCAACTGAAGAAGGGAGATTTTTACCAATTCAAATTTGTCTCGACCTTGTTCTTAAATTTATAAACTAGAAATAAAATGAATTAAGATGATAAAAAATAAGATTTAAGTTAAAATTTTGAGGTGAAATCATAAGACCTGCTAAAACCAGAGCCCAGTGATATTCAGGGTTTAGGAACAGACTTTTTGGCAGGTAAAGAAAAGTGTTCTTCAAGTGCCCTCACATGAAGTTTGATGTATTCCAAGAGGGTAAAGTAAATGTATCACCCCAGTAAAATACTGGATGGACCCTTGTGTCAAACCTGGAATGATGGTGAATACCATCAAGGCCTAGAAGTAGCATCATTTCATGTGCTTTTGTGAGCTGAGAGCCAGACCAGAGCTGCTTATTGTGTGGATTTGGATGGGTTTGGAAAGAGCTCTTGTGCTGCAATTTGCTGGTTTGGAGTGAAGCTCCTGTTAGAGTCAGTGTGGCCACATCTGGAAATACATGAGAGGTGGTTCTTTTGCTCACCACCATTAAATGACCTTTTCTCTTGATGCATTTCTCAATCTTGTTTTTACTAAAATGCAGATCAAGTTTTAAAAATGTTGTAAGTATAAATATATCTAAAATATTTTGATATCTCAAAATACACCTCAGCAATGTGTTTTCCACTGGCTGCTGCTGAGAGCTGAAACTTGAGAGAGGAATGGGTGCCTGTTCAGAGGTTGGCTGGCTTGTTCTCAGTAAGTTTTTTGTCCCTTGCCACCTACAGAGGCTCCAGAATTTAATGAAAATATTTTTTTTTCTAACTATTACCTAATGGGACCTGGCTAGTGTCCAACAAGCAATCCTGCTGAACTTCTGACAGAATTCTGGCCTGAGTGTAGTTTACCTGCTTTCTCTCACTGCAGGAATTGTGTTCTTTGTTTCCATTTGTAATTGTAATTTTTCACCAAAATCTCCCACATTTGAGCTTGATCTGCCAGAGGAGAGATAAAAGGTGGAAAGTTTTTGTTTATTTAACTGCACTGTTTGGATATAACAGTGAATATATGGAAGGAGCTTCTCAAGTGATGGCACTGAGACCATTTTCATGTAGCTCCACCTCAGAGAATATTATTGCAAAATCTGATAAATAATAGCTGGAGTAAAATAGAACACAATATTAATTTTAGGCTATTTCCAGAGCTTGCTGCTCTCAGGAACCTTTGGCTATTTCAGGTAGAGTAAATATTTTGCTCTTCATTGCCCCACCCTCCCAGTCTCTTACCATTTAGAAATCTGTGCCTCTGAGAGGATGAATATCCCGGGATATTGTGGAACTCACCATGTTATTCAGTGCCCTTCTCTTCAGGGTCTGTGTTTTCTTTCTTTTCTCAGCAGCAGTTTCTATAACTACAGAATATTAATGGTTTATATTTCCAGAGCCACCCTCTGAAAGATGAAAACAAGACTTACAAATTCTGTTTAGAGCAATAGAAAGCAATAGTGTTAGATCTCCTAATGAGAAAGTCTTGCCTATTTAAACTAGTTCTGAGGCTTTTCAAATTTAAGTTTCTCTTAAAAATCATTTTTTGGTGCCTGCCTATCTATTACTAAAAAGGTCTCCATTATAATTGATGGTTTAAATTCTCTCTCTCTCTCTCTCTCTTTTTTTTTTTTTTTTTTTTTTTTTTTTTTTTAAGTGGTCTGGCTTGCTCCTTGTCTCTTCCCATAAAAGCCAATGCTGTTTAATTTTTCCTAGCTAAGGACTTTCCAGGTGTGTTGAACACAGAGAGGGGCTGTGTCCTGTATTTCCCTATTGATTGCCAGGATGGCACAGCCTGTCCTTCTCACAGGACATGGCAATGCCATACCTATGAGGCTTTTTACCTCTTCTCCTGAGGCCTTTCCCACTGGCTTCCAGGGGACTGGCTTTTGCATTTCATATCCCAATGGAGGTTTTGTTCTCTGTTAATCAAATGTAAGATGTTCAAACACTTGTCCATTTTAAGAATTTAGATTGTCTTCTCCCTAGAAGGATGACTAAAAGTCACTGAATTTATCTGTGATGTCAGCAAACTATTCTATTAAAAAATAAATAAAAGAAACAACAAAACACTCCACCCCTGTTGTTTCAGCCTCACATGGAAGGGTTGCCTTGTTTCTCCTTCAGCAATTCCTCTAAAATAGGGAGTTGCACCACTGCAGTGCTGTGTGCAGACAGAGGAGAGGGATTGAGTATAGAAGGAACAGAGAGCAGGCTCACTGGACATGAATTTGTTGGAATTCATTCTGGATTGAATCTGTCTTTTGATTTGAATATTACGTAGATTGGGTCTGTTTGTTGCTCGGCATTCTTTATAAGGTTTTTTTTTGTTTGTATGTTTGTTTCAGGTTTTGGGGGATTTTTGTGTGGAGTTTTGTTGGTTGGTTGGTTTACTTTTTTTTTTTTTGTTTTGTTTTGTTTTTGTTTTTTGTTTTCCATCCTTTTGCCTGGAAGGAGGAAACTTGCAAGGCATACAACTCACATTATGGGAAAGAGGTCATGAGGTCAAATACCATCAGGACCATCTCAGCCATCAGGACTGTCATTTCCTATTTTGATTCACAGTGGTTTTTGCTGTAGATGTGAGCAGAGGAGAGTTTGAATGTTGATTGTTCCTGTAACTGTGTATTTCCAGATTCTGTGACAGTGATCACCTGCCCTGTGGTCACTGCAAACTCTAAAGCAGATAATCTTTAACTCAAACATCTTCATATAGATAAATCATATTTTCCAGAGTTGTAACCCAGTTTCTTAAGTGGGTCTTCATAAAAGCAGCTACTGTCAAGTTGGGATGGCCAGGTTGGATGGGGCTTGGAGCAGCCTGGCCTAGTGGAAGGTGTCCCTGCCCATGGCAGGGGGCTGGAACAAGATGACCTTTAAGGTCCTTTCCAGCACAAACTAATCTTGATTACTAAAACTCAGAAACATACAGGGGAAAAATAGTATTTATTAAAAATATGGTATAATTTATGTGTTTAAAGTACTTGCAACAGAGAAAATGTCTACGTGCCACAGCAGTGGCTGCTGTGCAGTGGGGCTGGGGAAGGTCTGAGCTGAACATGGGTGTTTTTAGATCTTTTGCAAACTGATGTACAGAGGAGTTATCCTCTGGCCCTGAGCCATGGGGAACAGCATCAACACACTAATGTGCTGTTCCAGAGCTGCCAGGTCACTCTGCAGGGGGATGCAGGTTAAAGAATTGAACCTCTCTCTGAAGAGGCAATTCCAGTTTAAACAAAATAAGAGTTTCTGCGAATTCTTCATGAATGTCAATAAGTGCTGGAATAGGGGAATGCCACAGAGGTACTCTTCCAGTTTTCTTAAGGGATTTTTCTGTATCTTGATTCATGCTGAAGGAGAAATGCTAAAAAGCCACTTCCCTGTGTCAGTGAGTGTGTCTGGTAACTGAGCCATCGGGGACAGCAGTGGAAGGTGCTCTGGCACATCCAGGGATAGCTTTCCGCTCAGCAATTCCAGTATTTGGCAGGTCAGTTTGAAGGGTCCTGTTCCCCTTATTTTCAGCTGCCTACCCAATTTTGGGTATTGTTGGCAATAATAGAAATCTTTGCCTTTGATGTATTCTGTGACAGCTCTGCAGAGGAGCTGTTCTGGCTGGTCCTGACAGTAACAACTTGTTTTCTGTGAGGGAAATCTTGTGTTGAAGTTAATCTACTCTCTCTGAAGTCATAGTGTCCTGTCTGGTTTGCACACAGCTCCAGCCTTCTGGCTAGGGAATCTCCAGCTGCCAAGCTGCTGCTTTAGTCTTCCCTGGCTAAGGAGTGCTGCCAGCATTCCCTGCCCAATATCTGGGATGTGACACATTCTAAAAAGTAGAGACCCCTTCACTCACTCATATGCTGCGCTGGCCATTTTCAAAAGATTCATTCCAGCTGCCTCAACATCAATCCTGATTGAGCCCTTTTAATTCCAAAGTGGATTGTTTAGCTAATTACTCTTTTTTTTTTCTCTCCCATAAATGTTTCTAGTAGCTGTTTAATCCTTTTGAAGTCTTGTATTTTTAATTCAGTCCTTCTGAAGTTGGTTACAAGCAGCTAGCAATCCTGGCCAAGCCTTTTTAAATCAATGAGTTAGAAAAGCATTTACTGTGCTCCAGTGATGTTGAATTACTGCTTAAATAGAGAAAATTAGATCCAAGACAATCTCTCATCAGTTTCCTCCCAAGTGACAGTGTCAACTCAGGATTGCTTTAGTCATTGCAATTTCAATAACAATTGCATTTGGCAAGAAGGGCTCCCCTTCTTTGACAGAAGAGTTCAGAGTCTTGGGTTCCCTTTATCAGTTGGTTCTTTTGCATATTAAATTTGTGCTCCTGTTAATTCTAAGCTCCAAGGAAGGGTGGCTTGGCTGCAAGATCAACACTCCTGATAGATGAGATGGTTTGTTGTCACAACAAAACAAATGAGCCCTTAAAGAGAAGTGGGTTGTGTTTTACCTAACTAAAGAATTAGGTGGCATAATATAAATTATGAGGATCATTCAGAAAGGATTTTCCATGGAGTACACTTCAGATTTCTCCCAAGCTTTAAATAGCCACTCTCCTACTCCTAGTCACTGGCTGTATTTCTGAAATAGAAGACAGACTGGAGTGATGTGCCTTTGGTTAAATCTTTATAGCATTGTGGGTTTGCTGAATGAGGGGGGTCAAGAAAGCAGACAGGTTGCATACTCATCCTGATATTTTTTTAGAAATGTTCTCACCCCTCACCCATATTCTTAGAAGTGTTGCAGCATGGGGAAGGTGTGGAAGACATAGGGGCAAAAAGCTACCAGGATAATTCCCCCTGATGCCTCCTTTGCTGTGAGCATTACCTAGATTTCTTCTGACATTTTGTGGGGAATTTCAGGTGATGAAAATAAACTGAGTGTTCATGTATGGGAGCAGAAATTTCTGTAAATCAAGGAGATGAGTGTCTCGGTCACCCCAAGACAATGGGAAACCTCTAAGCAGATCCAATGACAGCTCCTTAGGTTCTTCCAACATTTAATGTCCAGCAACCACGCAGGAGAAAAGGAAGTCCAGCAAGAAGGATAGAAGCTTCATCTTGAACAATTTCTGCTGCAAAACACCCCTCAAAGTGCTGCATAAAAATCTGTGGTGAAGGAGCAAAAACCCCATTTGGATGTTTGCACCCTGCATAGGAAGCAGAAGAGATGAAGGATGTTGCCAGTGTCACAGGCAGCTGCACAACAGGGAATATGTGAGGCAGATTCCTAGTTGATTCCCAGTGGCCCATGCAATAGAGGCAAATAAAATCTGTTTATCTGCATTTCTGTCAGTTCTTAATTCCACACCCCAGAAGGCAAATCTATTCTTGGGAGCATGGGCAAGACGACCTGCCCAAACAGCTGAGGATGTGCCTACAGAGGGGACACCCAGTCAGTCTCCTGGAAAGGAAAATTCAAACAGCCCAAACCAGCCATGGCCATCAAATTACACAGCAGAAGGGATGGTAGGAAGCAGGGGCAGAGGTGGAGAGGAAATAAATGGACTGTCTCTAGCCTTTATTTGGCTAAGGACCTCTTTCCTGCTGATAAGGAAATGTAGTGGACTTGGATCAGAATAGTTTCGTGCTGTTTCTGCCCCTCTTCTACTCCACTTGTTGTGCAAGTTTGTTCCACTTTTGTATTACCTTTTTACAATGCCCTGGCCACTGCTGGCTGTCATGTCAGTAATCTGCTTGTGAATAAATGTTCTTCTGAAAGGAGCAAAACCCACAGGCAGTGGGTTTGCTTGGACCATGTAAGCTGTCACTGAAAGACTGAGCAGGAGCAAGAACTGGCAGGAAAGGAAAATATCTCTCAAGCAGCAGGAAAAGGGAGTGTTTGTTTCCTTCCTCCCTTAGCTGTGTGTCCAGGTTTCCTGTTGCTTCTGCTTTGTGCTCCCATTTGGACTTTTCTGTCTGCAGTCCATAGTGCCAGAGGGGCACATCCCTGGCTCTGAGGGGGGAAGCACAGCACCTGCTGTTGGAGTTTGTTGCCTGTCACTCTGTCATGTTTTTCCTTTGCTAAAACAGGGAGATGCTCTCTGATTGCCCAAGCAGAGCAATCTGATACTCTGGTTATTCTATCAGACTATAAACTGAGCTTCTTTAAGCACTAATTATTCTCTGTCAAGTTGTTTGGTTTTATTTTCTCCTTTTGGTGGAAACAAATACGTGGCTCTCCACAAGCACTACGGTGGCACAGCAGAGCCATGTTCTGATAACAGCATCTGCCACAGCTTGCTGGGATCTTACCAGATGGATTTTCAAAGTACTCAATAAAGTTGTGCCTTTTGGTTGTCCCACACAGGTGGGATCAGTCATTTCACTCAAAGAGAGAAATAGTTCACTTCAGTTTCTAACCCATATAATACAAATTTATGTAACTGAAACCAGGTGTTTGCAAAATATCTGTGTCAGACTCAGGCTGAAGATAAAAAAAATTTAAAGTATTCTGGGACTGGAGAACTTCACAGTCACCTAACAAACAATTTGTTCACAAAAAACCTCTCTCAAGGCAGAATTCACTTACTAATTAGTCACAGAACCCTAGTATAATAATGCCTCTGTGGAACAGTGTGGGTAATGAATTGATCATGTGAGGCTTTTTTGCCTTGATATATCATCTAATGGGTTTGGCTGCAAGTTGTTGCTCTCAAGGACTGATGAAAAGCAGTACTGTTGGGCACTGAAATTTATAAACCAATTTCATTGTGGAAGGAATAATGGTTTTACATTGAGTTAATGGTTAATTATCTGAGATCTTTTGTTCATTATTTCCTGTAACTGAATTGGTTTGTCACTTCTGTTAATTAATTAGACAAAAGAAAAAATATCATCAAGGGCCCTGTTGCTCAAATTAGTGTCAGCTGTGGGTTTAGTGCATGTTTATTGCCCCATGAACACATGCAAGGCCAGCGTGGGCTCAGAAGCTGAGCCACTGGCAGCACTGAGGAAAGAGGAGGTAGGAAATGAGCCTTTCCAGGCTCAGATCAGGAACACCTGATTGTTTCCAGCTGGAGAGGAGTCCTGGTCCTTTAGCACTGTGACCTTAAATACCTCAGTATTGGGAAATGGCTTGGCATTGACTACACTTGGCTTTAAAGGGGCTTATTTTGGGTTTGGGCACCGGTGGTGATGTGAGGGTTGCCAAGGTTACCAGGAGCCCTCAGTGATGAGCACGGACATTCACACAGGAAGGAGGAAGCAACAAACTGAGTAAAGAAAACAATTTTGGAAAATGGACTTTCAAATATATTTGGATGATGATTTTCTTACCTTTCTTCCCTGAGACCAGAGAGCTCCATAACAGCAATTTAGGAAACTATTTCCCCAGGACACAGTAGGCTGTGTACACCTCCTTCTCCCCAACAACTTTACAGTTAGGAGGGATGTTTTATTAAGGAAAAAATATGGTGGAGTACAGATGAGACATTGCTCTGTTTTAATCTAGTCTGCAGGAAACTTTTTTTTTTTTTTTTTTTTTTNTTTTTTTTTTTTTAACCTTCTTTTCCTTGAGTGATAAGGATGCAGAGCATCAGACAGAGATGTGGGAACCTGTCCCCACCTTCTCTCTTCACCCAGCCTCATATTGTTCCTCCTTTGCCTCCAAAATCCTGCTGGAAGGAACCCCAAGGGGCAATGGGAAAGATGGGCTTGTCTGGGCTCCACTCCATTTCATTTGGGCTATAAAACTGTCTGGTAGAGTTAAGTGAATTCACTATTTTCCTTTTGGAAAGGAGGGGGAGCTGAGCCAGCTTGGTGACTGTGTTTTGTGCAGCTGTGATGGAAAGGCTCTAGAGGGATGGCAGCACTCTTGTTAATCAGGGAAAATAGCAATGCTGCTACTCCAGATCCCTATAAATTACCTAATTCCAGCCAATTTTATAGGATGTAATGCTAAAAAAGGAGGCAGACACTTGTAGTCTCTTTTTCCATAGCCCTTACAGTGTGTCTAACCCTGCTCCCAAATGCTAATGGTGAGATCTCTTCATGTATGGAAATAGCAGGGACAGTCAGTGCCAGGCAGCATGGGAGAGTCTGCTGGCTTGTGTATAAACAGTTTCCTGGGGTTTTGGGGAACTTTTATTTTATAGTCCCCTGATTTTCAGCTTCATTTCCCTGCCTGTCAGTTTGTGTAGTGCTTAGAGTGAATAACAGAGGATTTATTTATTTTTATTTTTCCTTTGAAAATAAGAATGTAAAGAAAAATAATAGGGTAAATCCCATTTTTTTAAGTGTTTGCTTTTTAATGAATGGGAGGATAAAATAGAAGCCCAGAAACGATTCTCAGTAAATAGGTACCACTGTGCTGTGAATAGTATGGTTGTAATCATTTACAGAAATTATGGGAAACAGGAAAGTTTGAAATGTCAACTAAAACATGGGAATACATAGCAATGTTTTAAAAAGAAGATTGTGAGGTATAAAAGGAGAATCCCACTGAATCAAATAGCTTTTCCGAATGAGTATTCTGAAAAGAATACATGGCTTCTGTATTCAGAAATTTACTTAACATTATTTTGAGAAGCCTTGTTCCAACTTAGAATAGGGTGTATTTTAGGTTATTGAATAAACTTCCCTGCTAGGGCTTTGGATTATTCTCCTGGATACATAATATATTAGGATATTTCACATTTAAAAAGAAACCTCAGACTAAGCTTTTTATTGTCCTTCAAGTATTGCTACTGTTATCCATTGAGAAACCATGGTGTTAGAATCATACCAGTGAAATAATATCATTCTCTCTTTCTATTTTTTATTCTTTGACTCTGTTCAATTTTTTCCCTTCATATTTACTTTTCTCCCTCCAGGTCTTGGTTCCACAGCAGTTTCAGGAGGGTTTGTAGTGATTTCAGGTGCACACATGGTATGGAAAGCACCAGCCTTGATCCTTAGCAAAGCGTGTCAGACTACTGTGAGCCTGGCAGTCAAAAATATTTTTATCCCCCAGCAACTGGTGTCCCTTAAACTTGCTGAGACAGAGATGTCCAGGTAGTTTAATATCAATGGCTGGGTTTATTTGTTATGAACTTGTCCAGCTGTGCTTTTCAGCAGTTTTAGCTGTCCTATAATCAAAACTCCTTGTTTGCTTCATTCCCAGTGACAGATGAGACAGAGGGAAGTGTCAATAGTGTGGTCCTGCCAACTGATTATCTAACAGGAGCTGAAACTGAACTGGGAGGGGTGGCCAGGCCTTTAAATGAAGGCAGGGAGAGCCTTGCTGGTCTGGAGACACACCTGAACTGGGAGTTAGGGACTGTCAATCTCTTCTCTCAACCAGGCATGGGAATGGAGAGGGCTCCATGATGAGCAGGTAGCAAAGGTACTACAGGTACTAAACTGAGTGTGCTTTTTCTTGCCAATTCAGATTGATGAAATGTTCATATTCTGGTACTTCCTGAGACAGACAGGCAGGCTCCCTGTGTGAAGGGTTTACACCTGCACTGCTCAGGTGCTACCTGGTCTCTAATGCCTATCCAGGTCCCTTTGCAGAGCCCTCCTACCTTCCAACAGATCAAGACATGCTCCCAGCTTGGTGTCATCTGCAAATTTACCAGTGGAGGACTCAATCCCCTCATCCAGATCATAAATGAAGACACTCAAGAGGACAGGCTCCAGCAGAGACCCTGAGGAGCACCACTGGTGCCTGTCCCCAGCTGGCTGCAGCACTGTTCCCCAGCTCTCTCTGGGCCAGTTCTGAACCCAGCACAGAGTGCTCCTGTCCAAGCCATGGGCTGCCAGCTTTTCCAGGAGTGTGCTGTGGGACAGTGTCAAAGGCCTTGCTGAGGTCCAGATAGACAACATCCACAGCCTGATGGGTCACCTGGTCATAAAAGGGACCAGGTTGGGCAAACATGACCTACCCCTCCCAAACCTGTGCTGGCTGGCTCTGATCCCCTGGCCATGCTGCAGGTGCTGTGTGATGACACTCAGGATAAACTGCTCCAGGACCTTGCTGGGTACTGAGGTCAGGCTGACTGGCCTGGAATTACCTTTTTTGTGAATGGGAGTCACATTGGCCAGCTTCCAGTCACCTGGAACCTCAGCAGTGAGCCAGGACTGTTGGTAAATGATGGAGAGAGGCTTTGCAAGCTCCTCTGCCAGCTCCCTCATCACCCTGGGATGGATCCTATCTGGGCCCAGAGATTTATGAGTAGTTAAGTGGCTCCGCACTGAACTGGCTGCATGTTGCCCTCTTCCTTTCCCCACTGACTGAGGCACTAGGAAGGTAAAGCCTTGCTGAACTGCCTACCACATATTCCCCCTTGAATAAGTAATTTTTTCCCGAAGTTCAGAGGATCAGGTTTGTGCTGACCCCTTTGTCTATTTCAGGAACCAAACTGTCTGGGCCTGGTAACAAACCTGCTGCCCAAAGTCAGTAGAGACATCAAGATCCATTTCAAAAAAAGAGGTTAACACCCATCAAATTGTTTGTAAAGACATTAGCACACATCTTCCCTCTCAGTTCAAAATATCTCACATGTAGTTTTTGAGATAAAACACTAAACAACAGCAGTGACTGGTAAAATTAATGCAGAGTTCACGTATGTTGAAAGTATCAGATTTCATTTTATGAATAATTCTGACAACAAAAGCAACATTTTGAATTGTAACTGAAATATGTATGTATTTTTAGGCACACATTAGCTGTCTATAAAATGCCTTTTATCTTTTCTGCTAGTAATATAATGAATACCTTAGGGCATTTTACATTTTGCTGGAAGCCAGGTTGGCATGGCAGTGGTTCAGGGACTTGCCTTGTGTTTTGCTCAGGGATATGCACAGCAGCTTTGTTCAGACTACAAATAAAAATACATTTTCCAGGCTATTCTTGCAGCACACAACTTGTTAGCTGAGAAGTGAGCTGTGATGTCTCTGCTCCCCCTGCTCTCAGCACCAGGGCTGTCAGCACTGACTGCAGGAGCAGTTCAGCCCAGCTGGAGAGATTTGGTGTCTGACTCAGCTATGGATGGCATGATGGATTGTCCTTTTTTTACTGGCTTAGAGATGTGGAGAGGTGTTTTAAAACTGAGAGGTGTTTTAAAGGCTTTTATTCCATTTTCAGTCTCATGTGAAGGGTGAGACAGTACAGATGTGACAATTCACACCATCACAATCAGAAGCCAAACTATACAATATCTTATAAGCATTTTTTTTTTTTTTTTTGCCTATCAGCTTTTGCCCACAATGCTGCTAATGCTTTTAAGCTAATCATCTAAAAATACCCCTCGTGGGTCCTCTTACAATGCATCTTTTGTAGTTCTATTTCTCCAAAATATCTGGTCTATTTGCAAGATCATAATTTGAAACTTGTTTCTAGTTCAGTTTCTCTCTCAACAATGTCTGTCCTATTTCATGGCCTTTCTAAGTCAGCATGTTTTATCTCAAGGTTTGCATGCAGATGCACAAGACTATGTGAACCTTCTGTAAGGCTTTGAGAATCCTCCACAATTGCATTTCCCACCATGGCACAGTGCCTCTTCAGCTGGTGCAACAGGGGCTGTCCTGGGGATTCCCATTCCTGGGGGTGTTCCTACCACTTTTTCCCCTTCCTACCAGGGCATGTAAGCAGTGCCTCTGTCCTGCAGAGCTGGTCCTGGGAGTGCCTGTTTATTCCCTTGGGAGGAGAGGCAGGGCTGGCAGGGTGACATCTCCCTTTGGGTTTCCTGTCTCTGCTCCAGAGGAGCAGCAGTGAGAGGATGGGAACACCTCCCGTGGCTCCCAGAGGTGCCTTTCTCCACTCACACGTACTCCTCTCATCTTTCAAAGTCCCTGCTGGGAAGGAGTGCTCTCCTTGCAGAGAATTTTTCCTTTTAACAGGTATCACACCATCAGCTGGTTGGCTCTTGGCTGTGATCTTTGTTACAGTATTTGTCAGGAGCAAAATCAATGCCTGCCTGCATTGTCAGAGGTTGAGTTGTTTGTGTCTCCAGCTCTCAGCTTGAGCTGTCAGCACAGGCAGCTACAAAGTCAGCCTCCTCTGTGTGATTAGAGGAGCTGCTACCAGATCAGAGCATCAGCAAACAGGGCACTCTGATGTCATTTTACAGCAGGTGCTGGCAACAGAAATACAGAAATCCTGCCCTCCAGGAGGATGGGAATCCCAGTGAAACAGAAATTCCAGAAATTCCAAACAGCCTTTTTTATTTTTTTTTTTTTAATTTGCCTCTAATGTGTTGGACATTTTGGCAGCAGTTGTTATTTCCTGATATACTTTTGCCTCTGTCTGACAGACAATATGTAGTTTCTGTCTGCATTAAAACATGGTCATGGGAGATCAGGTGTGCCTACTAAATGTGACGTTGGCATGCCACAGAGCAGAGTTTCTACCAGGGAGAGATTTCACTTTTGTTCAGACATCTGTGTGTGGCAATGGGTAATATTAATAACTATTATTATTATTATTATTATTATAATTATTATTATTGTACGATTAACACAGGAAGAATAATAAGTTAAGATAATAGTAGAAATAGAATAATAGAAAGCAGAATCAAAGATTCTAAGGTTAATACTCAAGAAGAACATTCTGTTTTGTATTGGCAGAAAGGTTTTAAACAATGCAAACTGTTCTCCATGGAAGCATCTTCAGTGATGATCTAAAGTGTGCATTGGAGGGTGATTGTCTTGCACCACACATAGAGATAATTCAACCATGAGAATGCAATCATGTTTCTAATAATTAAAAGTATGTACCTGCTTTTGTGCTTGGATATCCTGTTCTGGCCTGTGATTAAACTGCTCAGTATTAGGACATGAAAATTGACTCGTACCAGGAATCATTTTTGTAAAATCTTGCCTCTGGAAGATGTACATCACATTCTTCATTACCTTGTGTAATGAGGCAGGCCCATAACTTTCTGGGTGGTGTATGAAAATAACAGTGGGTTTTGGAGTGGGTTATTTGTAGTATTGCTCATTTTCTGTGACTGGGAGACATCTGCAGAAGGGTTGAGATTTGAGACAGTCATCTCAGAAATTTCAAGAAAGACAATTTCCTGCCTGTTGTGAGATATTTACTGGTGGGAATAACTTGTGTCAAATCACTGTTACAATGAGAGTAACTAGACTTCTGGATGTCCCTTCCAACCCAAGTTTTCTCCTGATTAAAAAAAAAATAAATTATTCTGACTTCAAAAATCCTCCAGCATGGAAGTCAAAATTCTGTCAGATCACAACAACAATAAAGCAAATGGGGCCACTGAGTGCTCTGCAGCATTCCTAAATTTTACAGCACATGCAAAAATTTACTGAATAGGAAACTGTGTGGTAAAGTGTACAAATTCTGCAGAAGGACCTGGCACAGCCCAGAAGGCTTGTGTTGGGCAACTCACTGCCCATTGTGTCCAGCCATGATGTTCTGATGGTCTTTAAGTGACTGAAAATATATAATACTGTAGTGCTTAAAATAAATGAAAAATTACCTAAGAAGTAACATCACAGGGAATCTTAGAATAAGTAACAGAGGGTGGAATGTGGCCCAGTGAAGTGGGATTTGCTGTTTATCACAAGCTCCAGCTGACTCCACCAACACAGTCTTTGACCTTGAAAGAGTTATTACATCATTCAGTAGCAGAAGATGCAGAAATGGGCGTTCACCATCTTTTTCCCCCTTGTTTCTTATTTTTGTTGGCAGGGAGAGCATTGGGTGGACAGCCTGTGCTGAAGTGCTCAGCATGTGCAGCAGCACTGAGCCAGGCTGAGCCACAGGGCTGAACAACACAGGCAGAGTGCTGCAGAGAACTCTAAGTGAAAAGTTACATTTCAGGACATGCACCTTGCATTATTTGCATCCGTCTCTCCAAGCCTGATACAGAGCGTGGCACATCTCAGAGTCCTGCTGAAAATCAGAATGTAATTGCCAATTTAAATTGATACATGCTTGTATTATCAAGGAGACAGTGGTACATACACAGATGTATCAGATGTATCTCATTGCCTCACAAACAGGCATAACTTCAGGTTTGTTTGTTTGTTTGTTTGTTTTCCCTGCTTTTCTCAGAAAAATACAGCTCTGACCTGGGGTTTGGTTTATGAAAATTTCTCCTGAGTCCCTGCTGTTTGTAAATGGCTTCTCTTGGAGAGTTCCAAACAGAGGTTAGTTTATATTAAATTCAGGGAGGAATCCTGGGGCTGTGCAGTGCCTCCCATGGAGTGGTCCTGGGTGGACACAGCACCTTTACATCCCGGGATAGGGCGGGGGGAGCTGCTCTCTGGGTTTGGCACACTGCTCTGCCTCAGATCCCACCTCCCTTTTGACTGAGGCTCTCCCCTCGTTCTTTGACACCCGGCAGTGAGGACAGCTTGGGAGCTGCCTGGATGAGTTGAAGCTGTATTTCCTACCAAACACAGTGCTGCCACATGCAGGTTGTCCTCTGTACTCTGCCTAATGCTGTCCAGATTATTAAAAACTCCTGTGGCTGCTGTAATCCACCCATTTCCCTGGCCTCTTCCATGTGCTCCCAAGCCCCTGATTCCCTTCTGCACTGACATGGTGTGTGTGGAGCCCCATCCAGCTCACTGGATGTTGTATTTTAGCCCAGTTCCTTGGTGCAGGGTCTGCTGCCTCTCTGCATGCCAATTAATCCCTTTTATTAGACCTTTTTGCTTTCAATTTGGTGTCTTTTTGTGCAGTTCAGACTGCATTATTATGATGCTGTTCTGGCACTGCTTTAGTTCAAGTTCTCTAGTTCACTTATCTGTTTCAAGGCTGGTTTATTGCTGTGCTCAGGGCTCCCTCAAGTAGGGAACCTGTCCCTGCAGCATCCTCTTACTGGGGTGATAAAATTTGATAGCAATTGATAAAGCTACAGGTGGGCATTAGTGCAAGAGCCTTCACAAATTATCTTTTTAAAAAGCTATAATTAACTTTGCTGATGAAGCTCATCTTTCCACTGGCAGCTTAAATGCCAGCTTCCTGGCAAAGTCCCATCTCTCAAATCTAAGCAAGGACTATAATGGATACCTGTAAACTTACAGGGATGTAGCCTGAATGTTACAGCTGCAGAATTTTTTGATTTCTGGGGTTTTTTTTCCCAATTAAATTTTAATTCCTACATTTCTCTATGGATAAAAAATTACAGCAAGAATTATTTTAGGATTTACCCCAGTTACTTTTTAGACTTGCTTTGTTATGCTATTGGTTTTTTAAAAATTTTTGAATTAAAAACTACAGAATCTTGACTGATTATATTTTATTTGAAAACCAATGATATGGTAGCACCTGGAATTCTTTAATCTCCATCTGTAATTCCTAAATCCTCAGAGATGTCACATTTGATTGTTCATATATGCTGTTGTTGATCTTGTGCAACAGTAGGTTTTCCCATATGGTTTTAAAAATCTCAGATAAATCACAAGTGGGGAGTGTATTATCAGGAGTGAAAACTCACAGTTTTCTGTTTATAAGTAGTATTAATTCTGTTATTTTTATGCAATGACAGTAGCTGCCATCCTCCACAGCATGGTGTTCTCTTACTAGTGAAACCAGGAATATTTAGGAAAGCACAGAAGTAATGATAGGACTAAAAATCTAAATACAAATGTTCTGCTGTTGTTTGCTGTAGTTTGTGGAAATAAATTTTTGCAGCATGTCATGGGTTGTTGATAGGCACAAGATCTCTTGTGAAAAAGATCCCACCTTGGGTTCCAACACAATTAATTTTCTGATTTACAGATGCCTGTACTCTGAATGAGGTGGTAAAGCAGAATGAATGTGTCATTCCACTAGAGCACCCTGGTCAGAATTGCCTCTTTTACAGGGAAAATTGTAATTTTCCCTGTAAAAAAATTAACTATCTCTGTAATTAAATGTGCTCCTGCTTTATTAATGGCTGTAAGCCAGCCACTTTGTTGTTGTAATTGCAGAGCAGCATTTAAAGATACTCTGTGTCATCACCACATGTGCATCTTCAGGAGGGTTACATTAGGAAGGAAAACAAAAAGCAAGTTACTGTTTAACCATGATAAATGCAAGTATTAAGTATTTGGTTGTCTGTAGGAGAAGGGAATGCAGGTGAGCTCACCCCTGATCAGTAACAGCTGTGTTAATTACCCAATACAGCCTCACCCCTGGTGAGTTACAGCTGTATCCAATAAGGATGAGTGAGATAAAAGAGACGGTGAGCTAGTGAGGGGAGGAGTATCGTGGAGGAGGAACCTTGAGCAGCCTGAAGGAGAGACTTATGGAGCAGGATCCTGAGGAGGAGAATCCCTGCAGTGAGGTCAGTGTGGGTGTGCAGTCAGAGCTGTTGTTGGAACCTGCAGTCACAGCCTGGCTGGGTAAAAGCTGCAGTCAGAGGCTGCAAACTGATGCGTGCAGGCAGAGCTCAGCAGGAAATTCCCAGCAGTCAGAGGCTGCCAGGGAAACCCACAGCAGGAGCTGCTGCAGCCAGAGTCAGGGAATGGTTGGGGTCAGGATGGCTGAGCTGTGAAGGGGAATGAACCAGGGCCCTTTTCATGCTGTGATAAACAAGAAGTTTGTGCCTAGGCTCATTTTTACCATGTAATAACAGAGCTGCTGCAACAGTTGTTTTTCTTGAAACAATTTCCTACAAAAAATAAGCAAAAATCCCAGAAATATTAATGCTAAATACACAGTGCTCCAAAGAAAATCTAGCAGTAGTAAGAATTATTTCAATAGACTTACTTTTCCTCTCCTTTTTCTCCTTTCTGTGGTCACTTGCTGGTATCAAAACAGGTCACTTCTACCCATAAATGCATGGTTTCATTGTGTGAGATGTAGACAATTGCATTTCTTTCCAAAATAACCAGGATAATTTGCCAGTCCTGGCCTCTTATTGGTGTTCAGTTTTCCATTACAGACTTTATTGCATTGGCTGCTCTTGATTCCCAGGTGAAAACAAAGATGTTGCTGCTTGTTGACTGTGAGTTGTCATACTGAAGGTTGCTGTATGCTGCAATCCATTTAATTGTGTAGTACAGCAAAGTGTTTATATGTTCTTACGTAGTCATTTTAGGCAGTAAATATTCCTTCTGGCCTGATAAATACTAGTTCTTCTCTGTGATTTGTGTTTCTTCTTAAGGTCCTGTCTCTGCTTTCAGTGGTTGAATAGCAAAGCTTTGTTGATAGTTTCCTTTGTCATTTTTGCCCTGATTCTTTCAATTTTGAGTCACAATAGTCTCTGTTAATATATGTGCAGATCATTTTCTCAGCAGGCTGATTCCTTTTTGTTCCTTCTCTGATGTCCAATATTATGTTTTCCCATAAATGTGTCTTTTATCTCTTGATATTTTGTTAATCACTTCAAGGTGATCTCTAAATTATTTTTTTGGGGGTTTTGTTTATTTTAGCTTTTTTTTAAAAAAGCTTCCTATATTAAAGTTCTAATTCCGCTTCCAGTGATGCTTTGACTATTATGGTGGAAAACCCTGAGCCTTCAGCACTTGTACTGCTAAAATCTGTGGTGTTTTCATGTGGGCCTAAATGCAGTTTTTAATTAAGAGTACACAATGGATATATAAGGCATAAAAACAAGCAGACAGGGAACAACCTGTGAGGGAGCAAAAAAAAACCCACCTCACTTTCCTGAAATACAAGGGAAGAGGAAATATGCTGGGAAAACCAGAGACTAAGTAGATGATTGTGGTACAAAACCAAACCAAGCTCATAAAAAGCCAGACCACCCTGTCAATTATTTCTGCTTTTTCTGTCACTGTGGAGGGGTTTGAGGAGAATTTGTTTCATCACCTTTCTTTAGGATGAAAAAATGGAAATGAGTGTAAAAATAAATGGTAGTTCTTACCATAGACAGGCCCTCAGTAGGATGAGTGGCCTGTGGTGGGATTTGTGTTGTCCATTGTGTCCCAGGTGGGCCAAAAGGAGCAGGGAGGTGGCAGGTTTCACTGGAGATACTGCATTGTTTGGCACAGGGAAAGTGAGGGCTGACTCCTAAAAAACCCAGTGACATGTGAGTGATAAAAGTCCCAGGTGAAATGCAGAAAAATTTAATGTGAGGTTCTTGGGGGTGGGGGGAGGAGGAGTAATTCTGAGCTCCTCTTTCAGCTGAGCATTATAACTCAGGAGTAAGATTTAGGGTAAGAAAGATTAGCTGAATTCTCCATGGCTTCAGGGGAAAAAAATGGCTCCCCAAGCAGAGAATGAAAATAAACCAGAAAATCTAATTATGACGTTGCATGATGGTGCTTCTGCATCTTGAATATTGTATGTAGCTCTGGCTCCATCTTCATAAAGCTACAACAGAATGGGAAAAGGCTCATAAAAGTGCAGCCTAAATAATCAAATGTACTGAAAAGGGTCCATAAAGGAAACAAATGGGACTCTCCTGAACAAATGCCTGAAGAGGTCTAGGAAACTGGGAGGTGAAGAGATCTTCCTGGTCAGCATCCAGCAGGAACCAAATGGAACTCAGGGGCTCCGGGTCAAAACAGAAAGGTTGTTCTTCACTGAGTTGGTGTTAAAACTCTGGAATACTACAAGATGTTGTAGAATCCAGAAGTTTCCAATTGTAAAAAAACCCAACAAACTAGCTGGTTATTTTACAGAAGAAAAATTCTTTCACATATTAAATGGAAGCATTTCCTTTTAATGTGTGTGGTTCAGTATGTCCCTACAAATCCCTCCAGTCCTGCTGGAGGCTGAAAAAGTGCTTCAGGGAAAGGCTAGTTGCTTATCCTTGGATTCCCCTGTATTCCCATGCTTCCCTAGGCAGTTGCTCTTGGACATTGCAGTGACAGGCTGTTGGGCTGGATAAACCTTGCTCTTCCTTAGGTTGTTTTGTGCCAGGAACAACTTCTCCCATTCTTTCCTTTGTGTTAAACCAGCTCTTTAATTACTTGTATGCCTACAGCATGAAGCATCAAGTGAAGGATGTGAATCCCTCTCAGGGTGTAGCTGTGGCTGCAGATTTCATGTTTTCATCTCTGTTTCAGTTATTCAATATTTCAGCATGTTCCTACTTCAGAGAGAGGTGTTGGTGTGAGCAAGGTACCTCAGGGAGTCTAGAGAGGCCTATAAATTCTTTCTCCCTCTATTTATGGCCTGGAAGGTCACTGCTGATGACACTGAAAGGCACAAACATTTGTGTCTCACACTCTGCAGCTGCAGTGGAAGCCCACACAAGCCCCTGGGGAAAAGCAGAACAGTGGAGGGAGAACTCTGTGCCCTGATATCCAAGGGCTGTGCCCTGGTATCCTGGATGGCTGTGAGCAGAAAGGGGCTTATGCTGTCATCTTACCTGGCAGTGCAGCAGCAGCTTGGAGTCCTTTGGAACCTTTAACAAAAAGATAAAATTTAATATGATACTTGAAAGGGGAGGGGATTGTCTGACTTACAGACTGGAGTTCTCCCTTCCTTTCAAGTCATCGCTGAGCTGCAGTATAGACACCTCTTTTCAAAGGAGGAAAAAGTGAAAACAAAGTTAAAAATAATCCAAATTATCACACAGGTTCTGAATGGCAGTGACTCCCCAGCTGGAAAAGATGACCCACAACATGATTTGATTCTTCCATGTGCTGCCAGGGGCTAGGCCCTGAGATGAGAGGCAGAGGTCTTTGGCCTGCATGTAGGGAATAAGAGAAGATTGATGTAGAAAGCCAAACCCACTAGACCTGCATGGGTTTTCACTGTCTTTTGAAAGATGTTTAAATCACTGCTAGAATGTTCACACCTCTCTGCTGGCTTAAGTCAAAGGTATCCACCCTGTTATGCTCTTTTCAACACAGGCAAAGCAGAGTGGAAGAATAGCCAAGTCATGTAGTGATGATTCCTTAAGATCCTGGATTATCCCCTGAAAATGTGTGCTTCAGGCACTTCTGAGCCAAATATTGTGTCTCACTACTCAATGGATCTCAAGGGGTTTTCCTTCCTTTAATTTGCAGGATATATTTTGAAGCACTCAGTTTTTGACAGCCACAGCAACCTCTGCTGAAGAGCTTTGCAGCTTCATTGTGCACAGTATAGAAAAATTTTCCTTGTGTTTTAATCCTGTGATTTAAAAATTTATTTCTGTTCTATAATGTCTCACTCTTTGAAAAGAGTGAACACTTATGTTGCTTGTATTGAAATTGTTATCATATAACCTGTTGGTCAGCTTTTTCTCCAGATGGAAAAGTTTGCTTGTTCAGTTATCCTTCACACAAAATCCATCCCATGCCTTTGATCAGATTTCTTATTTGCCTCTTGCTCTTTCCAAATCCGTGGTATGTTTTTGCAGATGGGTGCTTTGGAATTGCTCACATGGTTTGGGTGCACTGCATATTGATGTGAGGAGCTGTGATGTTTTCCCTGTTGTGTTCTGCCCCTTTCCTAATAACTTGGAGCATTCAATTCCCTTTTCTGACCTTTGCAGAGCAACATGCTCCAGCTCTCATGGAGCAGCATGTATTCTAATCCCAGTGTCTCAGCTGGCTCAGAACCTGCCATTGCCTACATTGATTTAAGATTGCATTTATGCATGATACAACATTTCTCTATTGATGAATTTCTTCTTCTCCTTCTTCCCACACTCACTCAGTGTTGCAGAATTGTGGTGCTGGTGTTCCCAGCTGTATCCCATTGCTGACATTCCAGTGTTCTCAGCAGGCTGTGTCACTCCCTGCACTACTCACTCTGTGTGGCAAAGGGTGTGGTGACAATCCCATCCTGTACCTGCAAGTAGTGGTAATTCTGCTCACCCAGTGTCTGTCTTGTCATTACAGTCTGTACTTGTGCTCTTGATAGCAGTCATTAGATTGCAAAATTAGAAAATTAAGATAAACAGGACATGAGCTGTCAAACCAGTGGCAGGTTTCCAAAGAGGACTGCATGCTGAAAAACGGGGCAGCAGTGAACAGGTTGTGATAACAGCTCTGGTGTTGCCCCTGTGTCTGTATTTTAGTATGCAGCAAAGGTCAATTCCACTCTGGGAAGTATCCTGACATGTTCATCTCTGGAATGGCACCTGCAGATCTCTGAGTGAGGACTGCATCCCAAACTTCAGCCCATGCAATGAACTGTACCTTCTCCCACCTCCACTGCCAACTGTGAATGGGGCTGGAATCCAGCTCTGTGAGCCCTGGAAGGACTCTGTATTTAAGAAGGAAAAAGAGAAGGGGACCAAGGACCAGGGCTCTCTTTGCAGCAGGTGTTGTGAAGGGTGACACCATATTCTCCTATCTCTGGAGGAGGACTTAGCAGGTGTTCTCAAACTACAGAGCTTCCAGCTCACTGGAATGAATTTCTGTCATTCATGGCTCTCCACTGTAGATGAAATGAAGGCAGTGATGGAAAAGTCACATTGCAGTTTATCACCGTGGCAGCTGTGAGGCTGCCCTGGCACAAATGGAAGTTTTCAGCAGCCCTCCATGGAGCAGTGTGGGGATGTAGCAGGGACAGAGCTGTGACATGGAAACACTTTCAGAAATCATATCTGTTGAGCACGTGAGGTTTCACAGCAAATCCAAGAGCTGGGGAGTGGTAAAGAGGCTTCCTGCAAAGACAGGTTTGTCTGAGCAGGGAGCTGACACTGGAAGTTTACTTTCAGATGAACATCAGGTGGTATGAAATGGCTGGAAAGGTGTTTTGTAGAGGTTAGTTTTACTAAAGACTTATTTTCCTGTGCCACTTTTGAGAGAGACAGGAAATTGTGAGAGAAAATGTATCCAGGTACAATGAATATTTAATACAAAAAAGCATCTGCCATGCAAAGAATCTGCCAGCAAGAATTTCCACACTGCCATTATAAAACAGTTATGTAACAGTTTTTATGGTCATTGACAGCTGGAACTCTGTAAGTTTTCTAATCATGATGCTTACTAAATATTAAGGAGTTGTCCTATATTATGATTTCTTTGCTTTGAATCATTCTCATAGAAAATTTTGTAAGCAAGAACCCTTCCCTGTGCTTAACTTTCAATTTTATTATTTAAAGACTTCATCCTTTTTAATTAGAAATTATGTTGAAATTCTGGATACCTGCTGGCAGAAGTTGTTTATTTGAATAGTTGTACCAATATTAGATAACATTCCTTGAAAATATAAGTTTTTAAAGTTTCAAAAGGATTCCAAAAAGAAAAAGAACTGAAAACCTGGAGAATCAGTGCTGGGGAAGTGAGGAAGATGGAAGATAGCCAAATAAACTGGAAGTTTCATTATTGTTCACTTTTATTATTTTAATACAGGTCTTAGACTATTTGGAGCTTTCTCTTAACGCTTCATTTCTAGGAATCCTGTGATGCCTGTGGGGTCCTGTGATTGGCAGAAAAGTAGATCTTAATTAAAAGTACTTCAGGACCTCATGGATCAAAAAAATGAAATCACAGGAAAAGATATTTCAATAGCATGCATGTAACGATGGAGGTGCTAGAAGGCAAATAATGTATTGCTTTTCAAAATGTCACTTGGAAGGTGTCAATGCTTATTTTTAAATATGTTTCAGACTGGTTTGACTGACAGTTTTTGCTTAAACTTACAGTTTTCTTGGCAAAACTCTTAATGTTTTCTTTAACGTTTTAACTTCATTGAAGTTTTAAATTAACAGAACTATAAATACCTGAATTCCCAAGAGTTTAGATTCTTTCATTGAGTTAGAGAAATTTCTGCCAGTAAAATGAATACAAGAACATTCAGGCAATATTCTATGAATGTCTGCAGGTGAAAGCATCAGCAAGTCAGAAGGACTTCTATGATTACTGAATTATTCCAAAGCCCAGTGACAGGACACGAGGAGCTCAGTTACTGGCACTGTGTTGAATTTTCACAGGAAGGATATTGATGCTCTATCTCTGAAGTTCTCTTTCATGCTTTTCCAGGCTTGGAAACCATGCCTGCTTCTAACCTAGGGAAGCTCTTCATAAACTCCTTCTATTTCCTATGAAGAGAGGGCAGTTTAAAGAAGGAGCAAAATTAATTGTTCCCTAAGGAAAGCAAAGCTCCCTCTCTCATGTCAAGAGGAACAGTAGCTTCTGCTTGTACAAAGCACACAGACCTGATTATCTGAGGCCTGAAGAGATTTGTGACGATAAAGGCGCTTATCTACAGTGATATCACATGGTTACCTGAGCTGGGCTTCTGCCTTTGGCACTCTGAGAATGGTGCATGACTAAGAGCTTGTCTGTCTTTTCAAATAACCTTCCGTTGTCCTTTTAATGGCTCCTCAGGGAGGGTGGGGAGGCCCTGGCAGAGGGTGCCCAGAGCAGCTGTGGCTGCCCCTGGATCCCTGGAAGTGTCCAAGGCCAGGTTGGACTTTGGGGCTTGGAGCAGCCTGGGATAGAAGGTGGTGTTTGTGCTCATGGCAGGGGGTGGCACTGGATGGGCTTTAAGGTCTTTTCCATCCTAAACCATTCTGGGATTCTACAACCACTCTTTCTGTTTATGTAAAGATTTTTCTGAAGCTGAAGGGAAGGTATTGCATTGATTGGCAGAAAATATTTTCTTGTAAATCATCCTGTGTCACCCTATGTTAGCCAACTGTGTCTGCATCAGAGGAGCCTTAAGCACTGCTAGCTCCAAATCCAAACAGCAGAAAAGAGCAGTGACCTCAAAGCTGTCACAGCCTGGAGGAGCTGGCCTTTGCCTCAGAGGAATGAGCTCTGTTATTTTTTTGTAGCAGGTATTTTCAAATGCCAGGGCCCTTACAATTTCCATTTTATTCACTGCCTGTTGATTTGATCAAATTCGAACTCCAGCCCATGTTACAGTTAATTCATTAGTTGGCTGTGGCTTTAGTTCAAATCTTAATTTGGTTAGAAGGATTCATTTTTTTGTCACTCTTGTTCTTTCTTTTTATGCAGTTACCTTCTAATTTTTAGTGGAATTCACAAGGACATGCAAACCTTATTTTCTCTCAGTTGGACGAACAGGCTATGCTGAGAAGGTCAGGGGGAGTCTGAGGGAGGCATCTGAGAGTTTTTGGTTCCCCAGTTCTGCCACAGTTAATCTGTGACTCAGAAAATCAGACTGTCTTGTGGATGACACATATGGAGGTGGAATATTTGACTCCCAGCTTGAAATACAAACACATCACAGCAGGTCCTGTACATACAGATACATCCTGTGTGAGGATGAGTGACCATAATCCAAGTACTAGGGACGAAAGAAAGGCCACCTTGGGCAAATCTATTGCTTCATTCAGTGGTTTTCTCATACTTCTGAGGAGGTGGAATGAGTGAGTTTATTTTCCTGTGAGCTCTTCTCCTTGTGCTGTTGTTTCCCAATGTGCCAAGTGCACCAATTCTCACTGCAGCACAGGCAAAATAACAGAGTAGTAAGTAGCAAGATGTGCTGCAGACAGAAAGATCCAAAGTTACAGATCCTATGCATGAAGCAGTTTCTCATTTCAAGCAGTGTGAAATTTTCATTGACATGAATGGGGTCACAAGTTAACTCTACAAATCTGTACCTGCTTAACCCCTCAAATTTCCATCTGCTCTCAGAATGGTCCATATAATTCTTTAGAAATTGATGACTGTAATACCCTAAAGTCTCCTTGAGTGGAATACGGGCCTGTGTAGTGCACACCAGTGGGAATGGGTGGAGAAAAGTGCTCTTCAGCAATGCTATTTCCCACTTGAATCAATTAATTCTTACAGTGAACTTGACAAAAGGCATCCTATTTCTATTTATATGCACAGAGCTAAAAGGAACCTCATCCAGGTTGCTTCAGTCTGTCCAGGGAACATGTGTTGATCTTGGAAGTTTTAATTAAAGCAGATGAGTTGTTTTATTTAGTGATTTATGTGCCTGCCTGTTTCTTCCTGGGTTTCTGTAAAGCTTACAGTGGTGTCCTGGGTCACAGGTGGGAGGAAGGATGAAAGCATTTGCAGAATAAAACTCTCTGTTATTTACTTATCTTGTTGGGGTCAGTCTGGGAGCTACAACAAGCTGACATGGGAGCCAGTGCCTGTGGAAGCAAGGGATTATGCAGGACAGGAAAGATCAGGCTGAAATTCAGAAGGGAGGTCTCTGGGGAAGAGTTGAGGGATTTTCAAATGAGAAGGTCTACTTGATTACACTTCTGAGGAGATACGGAATAAAAAGGAGCAGAGGCTGGAAAAGGCAGCAGGAGGAACACAGATGTGTTCTCCATATGTGCCTTTGAGGGGCTCACAAAGGCTGGAAACACATCTGGCTGCTGTAACTGGAGGTGGGGGGTGGAGAGACCTTGGTGAGAGTGAGAAGGGGCTGAGGGGAGAACCCCATATTTTGGTTTAGTTTGTTACTCTTCAGTGGTGTCTTGGGTTGCAATGCAAGATGTCACCCAAAGTAGCTATTCTATTACAGCTGTTAAAACCAGCTGGGGCAGTGTTTTTATGTCTTCCACCACCCATCCTCCCTCCAGGGGATATCTGCTGTCCATGGGCCATCCAGGCTCACTGCAGGACTGATACAATTCCATCATACCTTTGGGAGATGCTCCACACACAGGGAGGAGCCAAGCATTCCTACTGGGATAAAAGCTGAGATTCAGAACACCAGCACAGCCTGGTTCCACTGGATTCCCAGAGGAAGACCAGATCCATCTCAGCACCACTGGGCCTTCAGAGGAAAACTGCCCCCTCCTACAGGATCACTGCTCCAACAGAACCACATCTGTCACTGCAGGAGGACCTGACTGGACTGCCACCAACACCCTGACCAACAGGGGGTCAGGCTGTGTTCTGACAGTGTTTTCATCTTGTTTGGTTTTTTGTATTACTACATCTTTATTTTTAATATTCCTAGTAAAGAACTGATATTCCTATCCCCATATCTTTGCCTGAGAGCCCCTTAATTTCAAACTTGTAATAATTTTGAGGGAAGGAGGTTTACATTTTCCATTCCGAGGGAGGCTCCTGCCTTCCTTAGCAGGCACCTGTCTCTCCAAACCAAGACAAATGGAAAAGGCTGTCTGTGCTCAGAGCAGAGCCATGGCCTGTGCAGGCTGGCCTGGTGGATGGTGGCAAACACAGCTCTGAACACACAGTGCCCAGTGCCTCTGCTTCCAGGGAGGCAACATCCAGGAACAAGTGGGAAATGAGCTTCACTCACCTATTAGTCTGGGAAAAGCAAGAGCTGGTGTGTGCTGCTCTGGCAGCAGATATGCAAAGGCTGCTGCAGGACAAGGACTGATGAAGGCAGCCTGCAACAGAAAGGGCTATTTTCACACCGTGCTGCAAATGTGGAAGGAAGTAAAGGCACTCCATGAAAACTCATCCCCTACTGGGCAAGCAGTGTCCTTGAAGCAAATACAGGATTTTGTACCCCATGTAGTGCCTAAACTTAAATGGTAGAATGATATTTTGGTGTTAAATATGACTTTTTTCTTTGTCTTTGATGGCAGAGTGTCTCTGATCAATGAGAAAATCAAAGGCAGATGGAAAGAGAAAAGAGTATCTTTGCTACCAACTGCAAATGTTTTTCCTGCTTTTTATTACCAGTATTTCTCTACAACAAAATATGAACTCTTCTTATATTTCATGGGATTTTTTAGGATTGATGCTATGTATTTTACATCGCACATCAACTTTTCTGTGGTTAATGTTAGTCAGAAACTTTACAGAGGATAAGGTCTTTATCCTGTCATTTTATACTATCACAGCTCAGGGAAACAGGATGTTAATATGAGAGCTCAGGAGAGATACAATTGAATATTCTTGAAGAATATTTGGGACACTCTGTAGTAATTCAAGATACAAGTCTTTTACACATCTGTTTACAAGAAACTAAAGACTGTTGACAAAACAAAGGGGTCTTTAAAGTACTGGGGGAAATAAAATGTGTAAACACTTGAAGACTTTTAAAACATGCCTTAATTGATGGGACTAAAAAGATGAATCTATGAACACTAATCAATAAAATAGTTTAGCTTTTCTACTGGTGAAAAAGAATACTGTAAAACTCAAAGATCTGACAGACTGTTGAAAGAGAGGTACAATGTTAATTTTCAACAGCAATTGAAAAAACAAAACCAATGCAAAAAAGGAACCCGAAAGCAAACTGAACAACAAACACAAGAAGAAAAGTAGGCCTGAAAGTAGTCTCTTACCAACTAAAAAAAGATTTTATGGTACAAGAACTATGTCATTAATATTTCAAAGGCAAACCTAGAATAAATTGCAGAATTATTTATAAAGAGTAAATACTAGAATTAACATATATGTTCTTATAAACAGAGTTGCCAAAATGCTTTTGAAGAATAAGTGTATGAACTTGTTTTGTGCTGAATCAGAATTGATTTATTAGCTGTATAAGAGATCCTACTTACTGAAATTTAAGCAACTATAAACCTCTAGTAATAAAACTTGCTACAAGGATGTGAGCTTGCTGACTTTTAAATAATCCTTGAAATACTGTGTGACACTTAGGTGAAACAAAATGCAATGGCTGGTGTGCAGCTGTTCATTCATCTGTATTTTGGATAAAGTGGCAAAGGCATTAAAAAAGGTCCGGGTGTGTCTGGGTACTTGAATAATATAGAATTCTATAAGTCCCATTGTCATCAGGATAACCTGTCTGTTTTCTTGTGCTATGGATAAATTATTCTGATTTTGTAATGTAGGAGAATTAATTCAGAAAAAAACCCAACCAACTAATTTTTAAGAACAAGAGCCCTAAGTATCACAAGAAGAGCTCCTTGAATTCATTGTCTTTGCTCTTGGCTGGCATTATTTTCCTGTGAAAAGTAATCATGACTTGGTTTGTAGGTTTTAATGCAATACACAATTCATTGCTATGGAACTGAAGATTTTCCTCATGTATTTCAGCCTTCAGAATTACCAGCCATGGTAATTTTCACTTAAATGGCCTTAGAAAAATACTTTGTTCTGCTGTCAAAATACTTCTGAAATGCAGAATATTCAGTATGGCCTTATGCAGTTAGGCCTGAGTTTCATCAGGGCTTGAGAGAAATACTGCTAGGTGTGGCAGAGAATTATGGAAACTGAAAGGGATTAAAGAGGTACTGTAGAGAAAAGGCTTTTACTTGAATTCAGAAATCATACACTTATATATATAACAAACACTCGCTTTTAAATTCACTGCTGTGAGACCAAATTACACTGCAAAGCATTTCTAAGAGGGTTTTTTTTAATGTATTTTTTTCTGACTACTTATATTTCTGCAGTATGCCAATCTCTCCTTGATGACCTCCTGGTGAGCTATTAAAGATCTCATTTCTCTTTCTTCTTTTTCCTACCCACTGCCTGCTCCAAACTGAACTCAGCCTTAAGTGAGCATTAGTTTTCTTCACTGTGGTGGTCATTAATTTTTCTTTGCCCTTCATCATTTGGAAATTGTGTTATCTATGCCCTCTCATGCAGAAATCTGGTGTGCTGCTTCAACACCAACAAACAGAAACCCCCAAGCCGTGACTGATGGACAGATCCTTGTTTATCCTGGTGAGCAGGGTTATTTCTCCAGACAGGTGTGGCCAGTGGAATAACATTGGTGTTCCCCACAGAGAAAGTCTTCCTTCAGGGCTGGAACAGGTGGAATATCCTCTTGAGAGGCTTGTGAGGCTGCATAGGAAGGGAAATCCTGCACCTGACTGAAGCCTTCCCTTGCCAGGCAGTTTTGGGTTTGCACTGACCCTGCGTCACTGCAGCCATTTGGTTCAGGAAGCACTTTGCTTCCAAGGACCTTCCATATTTGGGTGTTCTGTGGTAGTTCTTAAACTGCAGGATAAGCAAAGAGCACCTTTTTCCTGCAAGTTAGTGCAATGAGCTAATTTTGATGTTAATTTGGAGGTGTTCCAAAAGGCAGTTAATCGATATGGTTTGTACTGAGTGACAGAACTGACAGTGACAACTGGTGCTGTATGGAATACCTGATTTTCTTTTTAATTACATATTTATTTCCTGTGTTCCATAAAGCAGAAATTACAGGCTTGCTTCCTTGGCTTAATTCCCTGTGGATGAAGAAAAATCAATGCAAATGAAGGCCCAGTTTTGCAAATATCTGTATTTGGGTTTGGCGTAGTTACTCAAAATTCCTAATAATTTGGAAGAGCAGATCTTCATGTAGAAAGAGAGAATAGATAATTAATTTTTATCTCAGCAAAAGCACACTAGGTGTCATTATCTATGAATACCACAGCTATGATTAAGTATTAATTATACTGCTGAAGGTGACTGCAGGGGGTAAGAGGCTTGAAGTATTGGCTTTTCAGCAAAGCAATGTTTTATATATGACATATTTATTATGGAAAGGATTCTTCTAGAACAAGCCTTTCAGAGAGAGGCCACTCCAAGACACGGTTTCCTTACTTCGGTATTTGTANTTTGTGTGTGTGTGTGTGTTTATACTTTTAGTTCTCCTCTCATATTCTGCTATGCTGTTTTGGAAAGTGGCAGTTTTAGGATTCAGAAATCAGGTTGAATTAATCTTCAATTGTGATGTATTACCATAGGTGAGCTCTGGTCCCTGTATTGTGAAACCTGGTTTTATTTTGAATAGTCACTGAGTGGGAACACCTGCAGCCTTCCAGGATCCAGTAAAGATGCAGGAACTTGGGTGAACTCAGGCAGGCTGTGATGCATCCTGAGCTTTCCTTGGGTTGTGACTCCTCCTGAGCTTTTGACTGGGATCATTCTACTCAGTGTGTAACACTCCAGAGCCTTGTGGGCCTGCTGGAAGTCGGTGCTGACATTTAAAGCTCTTTGGAAACATGAATCATCTCTAAAAGCCCAGATCTAAGTGCAATAAAGCTTAAAGAATACCTGGTGGTCAGACCATGGCTCACTGGTTTACATCTGCATTACAAAAGAAACTCTGAACAGTCTGTGGTGCTCTGCTGTGCTTACTGTGTTCTCTGTGCTGCTTTGGGTAGTACTGGGATCATCCTGTAAATGGTGGGAAAGTCAGTAGTGAAATGCATGGAATGCCAAACCTGCATTTTATTTCCTGTAAGCTGATTTTGAAGGACTTCCTTGTTGTCCTTGAGGTCACAACCTTTATGTAACAGGTAGGTAAGTGGTGAAGGGAGGTGTGTTTAGTGTCACAGACAACATCACAGGAAATTAAACTGCTACACATTCAGGCCAAATTTAATTTATTGCTATGACACAGTATTTGAAGAGAAGGTAACAAAGGAAGAAATCTCTGAGGGTTTAGGTAGGTTTGCAGTTGAAAATCACTGCTTCAATATTTTGTTTGCCTTGCCAATGAGCTACTTTGGCACCAGAAGCCCTTGTTCTGCAGGTGTTGTTGGGGAGTGTTGTGAGTGGCCTCCTGTGTCAGTGTGTCCCACGTGTGATGTCTCCCAGCTCTGAGCAGCTCCTGGTGACCTGGCTGTGACCGAGGCTCAGTGTGAAATGCAGGACTGATCATGGCAACAGGTTTGATACCACCACCAAGGAGGGGGATTAATTCACATGCTACCTCCATGGACCATAGAAGCTGCTGAGAGCATTATTAATTTAACTTTGAGGAATCCTCACGTGGATTAATAGCCTTTTGCAAGGTAAAAGAAGTCACTGTTTTCCTGAAAGTACCAAACAAGTATGTTTCCTGTTGGCATTTGTGGGGATTTTAATGAGCTCAAACCGTGTAGTGTTCTTCAATTAACTTTGATTATACTTCTGTATAATTTATTTTGAACAATAACTGGAAAATGAGTTTTCATTCAGGAAACAATTGGAGCTCACCATGTCTTGACCTCCTATACACTAATGTAATTTTAATGAAGACAGGATTGAATTATATTAGGGATGAGATGAATGCACTTGGAAACAGAATCTGTCTTTCCTACCTCAAAATGGCAATAGGAATTATGGTAATGAAACCAGACAAAAACAATGGGAAGTGAATATTTTCATTATTATAGGATTTTATGTAAGAGTGAGCAATCAGATGTTATTAGAAATAGGAACCACATCTGCACTATGTGATAATATTTTATCACATTTTCTTTTATGCCTAATACCATTAGTTTCTGTGCTGCTGGGGAAGAAGGACAGCTGTAATGGCAAATAATATAAGAAGGGATGGTGTTTTCTCAGGCTCCTGATGCTCACTGCAGCACATCTGTTTAAAGCCTGTGTACCTTTGTGGACAGTTGATTCCTGTTATAAATGTGATGACTTAAAAAGATAATTAGTTGATAATTAATTGTGGGAGAAAAGTGATTATTATAGCATTTAGACAGCTTCCTACCTTGTTTTCCCTTACTCTGACATGTGCTCCCTCCCAACCACTGGAAGCACAAATGTCATCTAAGGGAGAGGGACTTGGAATCCTTTTTCTTGTGTTTCAGTAGAAGGAGCTGTCGAAGAAGGCAATGGTCAATGCAAGAAGAGCATTTTCCCCTCCTTGAAAAAGTGCCTATTTTCCATCAGCATGCATGAGGCATTTGGGTGATGCCTTAAGAACATTAACTTGAATTGGCCAGACCAGGTCAAGCTGGACTGACTGATCACTTGCAGGTCCCTTCCAAATAAAATAGCAGTAGCTTTTCATTCTTCTCAGTAGCAACATGATTATTTTGTGTTCCTATTGCAAGAAACATTATTTATTTACTTAAACTTAATGAACCAACATACACCTCAGTATCAACTCTAAACAAAATCTGGATTTATCCAGTGGTAGGAGCATGGTTTGCTCTTGTCTGTACTCTTTCTACCTGACTCTAAGGTATAGCAGATAGTTAAGTTTTTGAAACAGTTCTTTTAAGCCAGATGGCTTGTTAGATTCAGTTTGCTTTGGCTACAGCAAAAGATTCTTGCCTGCTTGGTATCTCCCTTTAATTTAGATTTCTTGGTTTTTTTTGTAAAATGGGGTGACAGAATAAGGGCCACTGGAAGATTTAGTTTCTAAAACTGTCTCAAGCTGTTCCCTCTCTCACTGTGCCTACCAAAGAACCCAGAATGGTTTGGGATGGAAGGGATCTTAAAGCTCATCTCCTTCTAACCCCTCTGCCATGGCAGAGACACCTCCCACCAGACCAGGCTGCTCCAAGCCCCATCCAACCTGGCCTTGAATACCCCTTACAGAGACCCTGCCAAAGGGAAATATGTCCTAAAGAGGGAGCATGGCTGGGACAGCTGACCTGAACCGCCTGGGGGGATATTCTGTACCACAGAAAATCCTGCCCAATACAGAAAATGTGGGGAGCTGGCTGAGGGAGGCCAGTGACAGGGTGACAGAGCCAGCCAGGATGGCCTGCAGAGAGGGTTGTTCCCTTTAGAGATGAAAAATTTCCCTGTAGCAAAGGAGAAATCCCTATGGCAGCACTCAGGGCATTTCAATATCCCCAACAGAGCCATCCCACAGTGTTCCATCTCATCCCCTCCCTGCCAAGGAAAGGCTTCCCTGCTTGGGGCAGGTCCCTCTTTCCCTCCCCCCTGCCAGCCAAACCAAGTGGGAAGCTCAGCACGTGCCCAGTGCTGCACTCCCTGCTCCTGGTGACTCCGTGGTGCCTGTCCTGCTGCTCGGTGCTCTGAGGACTCTGCCCCACGTTGTTTCCCCCACAGGTGCCCAGAGCAATGTCCCCATAGCCATACTCTCAGTCACCATCCCTGTCCCAGCCTGGCCCCAAATGGGGTGGGCAGAGGCTGCCCTTGGGCATCACCCCCCTCCCACTGTGAATATGACCCCTGGCAGAGAGAGGAGCCGCAGAACAAGTCTTTAATGACTAAATGGGAATGAGGAGTGTAGCAAAGGGCTGTGGCCGGGGATCTGGAGGTAGGCCCCGGCTGGGGGTGCCTTCTGGCCTGGGTGCTGCCTCACCGCCGTCGTCTTTTCCTTGCTGGCTGTGCCACGGGCCTGTGGGAAGGTCTCTTAGCTCGTGGGGCTGCTGGCTGGCACAGAGCTCTTGCCGTGGCCACTGCCAGCTCCGGTGTTTTGGGATGCACACGGACAGTGACGACGCCCGGCAGCTGGCTCTGCAGTGCGTCCTGTGCCATCAGGGCCCTGTGGGGTGGGTGAGGCTGGGAGACAGAGGGCAGGCTGGCACAGGGGGTCAGGCTGGGGACGGCAGGGATGGCATCCTGGCTGCTCCTTTGCTGCGCCTCCACCACCGGATTGTTGGGCTGGTCGTCTTCCAGCAGGCATTCACAGAATTCAAGGAACTCATCGAGGTCCTCAGCCATCAAGCTGGGGACATTGGCAGCCAAGATTGTGTCCTCATTGTCCCCTTGCGGTGCCAACTCCTCTTGCTTGTCAAGGCAGCCACTGTCCTCCAGGTACTCAGAGAGTTCTTCCAGGAGTTCATCCAAGGTGGAGCTGTTGGAGCTGTCGAGGGCGGTGTCCTCGCTCACCGTGGTGTCAGGCCAGGCAAACAGATGGGTGTTGATGCTGTCCCCTGCCTGCTCAGGAATGGCCTCTGTGGTGGCAGCTAGTCCCTCCCCAGGCAGATCCGTGGTCACCTCTTCTGGAAATGGAAGCCCAAGAGATTGAGGCTCTCCCCAGCTTGTCTGCTGGTGTGTGGGCTTTGCCACCCCCCAAAACTCACCTTCAGGCTCCATCGTGGTTGTGCCAGCTGGAAGAGCCAGGGCAGGCTGATGGATGTGGAACACACCAGAGCCTATGGGGTAAAGGGCCTCATCCTGGACCACAGCTCTTGGCTGCTGGGGCAGCAGTGTCCCTATCACCACCTGCTGTACCCAGCCATAGGCAGGGGGACAGAGAGTGGCCTCCAGGGGCAGCTGCACCAACTGGGGAAGTTGCACCACAGAGGGAAGATGCACCACCTGCCCCAGGGTCCCTGGGACCTCCTGCCTGGTGGTGACTGGGACCAGCTGGTGGGAACCAGGGTGGAGCTGGACAGGCCCAGAGGACGCTGGCAGCCTGGGGACAGAAGGCAGCTCCCAGGCAGCTCCCAGGGCAGGGAAGCTCACGCCAGGCACATTCACCACTGTCACCTGGAGAGGGAACCTCTCTGTTGGGGGAAGCAGAGAGGGGTGATGGGGTGAGATACTGGCAGGCAGAGCCAGCCGGGGGTACCTGGAGGGCAGGAGCCCCAGGAGGAGCAGGACCCTGCTGCTGTACCTGCCATGGTGCTTGGGCAGCCTGGGGTTGCTTGGGACCACCACCACCACCCGGGGCATTCCGTCACCAAGGCGACTGTTGGGGCAAACAGAGTTCTGGGGGTTCCATGGCCAGGGTTGTTGTTCCCACCAATACCTGCTCCGGCCAACGTGGTGACGGGATGAGAGTTGCTCCCCCTTTACTGCCCTCAGCCTCCAGCCTGGCTGGGACAGGAGGAGATGAGGGTGTGCCCTGGGATGGCCGGGAGCCCCCTGTTCCCTGCCAGGCTTGTCCCCACGGCCAGCACCGAAGCTGCCGTCAGCTCCAGAACATCCTCCTGGGAATGGCCTGTGGTTCCCAACGGGATCCATTCCCTGCTGGACAGCCCAGGCTCACCCTCTGGGCCTGGCACAGGGAGAGCTGCCCCTTCCCACTCACCTGCCGGGGATCCATCAGCCGTTCTGGCAGTTGCCAGGTTCCAGTTCCACATCCAAGGCAGTTGGAGAGCCCTGCCCTGGCCCAGCCCCACGGCCTGGCACCCCAAATACCCACGGGGCACATCGGGCACCGTCCTGCCCACAGCCGCTGCTTGGGAATGCCGGAATGGCTCCAGGCCCACTGAGGAGCTTCCAGGTCCATCCCTCCTTCCCCTCCTGGGGTTCACGTGCAGCTGGGCAGGGGCTGACATTGGGCTGGGCTTGTTGTTAAAATGATCCTAAAGAGGATTTTCCTGTGGGAACAGCCATCACTATGGATTTGGTGGAGTGTACTGAGAGGAATGTGTTCCAGCTCCAAACTCATTTCTGTCCAGTTTTCAGAGCTGCTGAGCACAATCCTGCCTGAAGTTAAACACTGGCGTTGGTGGTCAACTGCTCTGGAGACAACCACAGAACTGGTAACAGCTCTCATTACATCCTAGGCTGCTGTCAGATATAGGGTTTAAACTAGTGTGGAAAGGCATTTCAACATCTTCTTTCTGCAGACATTTGATCAAAATGCTGTGGTATGTTATGATAAAGTACCATTTTATTTACTTTTTGTTACAAAAAAAATCAAAATCAAAAGCCAAGAAAATAATTTTTAAATTTTTTTTTTCTTACATTAGTGGCCTTCACTATGTTGTAGTGTTTCACTATGTTAAAGTTTTGTAGACTTGTAAGGGTTAGCAGAGCAAGGCCCTAAGTAAAAAGACTCACAAATAGAAAGGGATAAAGGAAGTAAGTTATTTGACAGAGGTAATATTGTGCATTGTTTGCAGATGGCTTCTTAAAAGGAAAAAAAATGAGCAACTTAATGTTACAGCTTCCAGGCTTGCCTGTTTCTTCTGAAAAGAAAAATACTGTTGTGATTCACTCAGCTGCAGATAGTTTTTTTATTTGGTTAATAAACTGAAGTGTATCCAAAACTCTAGTTCAAAGAACAAGCAAGCAACCCCCCAACCCCAAACAAATGAAGAGATTCATGAACAGTTGCCAGGAAACCATTTATAATTTTTTTTTCTATTGTGATTTCTGCAAATATTTTGATTATTGTGGTGCCTGGATACTAGTTTTCTAAATGTAAATTTTATGCCTTAATTAGGCACCATTAAGCATTTCTCCCCAAACACAGAGATTAAGCATTTCAATATGCTTTTCTAATTGCATTAAAAAGAAAAAGATCAAGCTGTAAAACTGCCTGGAGTCAGTTCTGTGTGTACCCACACATGTAGCTCTCATTAATGTCAGAGTTAAATGTAGAGGAAAAGAGAATTAGACCTGGGATACACCTTATTAAAATGTGAGTAGGTGTTTAAACTTAAATCTGTGCTGGTTAGTGGAGAAATGCATGAAGAATAGGTCTGGTGTAGGCACAATAATAATTTTATCAAACTCGCCTTGTGTGGGATTCTTCCCTTCAGGCATGGGAGGCTGAACAAGTGACTTTCATTCCTGTTTTCCCTTGGGGATGTGCCTGCCCAGGATCTGGAGCAGCAGGGCACTGGCACAGGTGGTGTCACCGTGGCAGCTCTGAACTCTCTGCCTAGTCAGGGGCATTGCCCAAACTGAGACCAGGTTGGTCTGAATGTTTTTCAATGTCCCCCTGTTAAATCTGTGCTCAGGAGGAGTGCTGACTGTGCATGGCAGTAGGGGAAAGAAAGCACCTGCTTGCATTTAGAAGCTGCAGTGGAGGCCTCAGAGACAAAGGTGTGCTTCATCTCCCACTTCAGTGAGATCTCAGAACCCAAAACCATTGCTGGGCCTGTGCTGGGGGTATAATCTTGTGAATGCAGTGGGTCACAGATCATGTGTCTTCTGTAATATCTCTCCCAATGGGGCTTTTGGATCCTCAGTACGTTCTTTAGAAACAAGTAATTAAAGCTTTTTAGACAGGATTAGGTTTGCAAATTCAAAATCAGGGGTTCTGTCTGTCAGAGTAAGGCTTGCTGCAGATATTAAGCAGAGTGAGCCAACCAAAGGCAGGGAAGGAGCCTATAACAGGACTGAGATCTGCACCAAGAATTTTGGTTATTGGAAAAAAATAATTACACTTTTCCAAAGTAGTTAGAATTTGTCACACAAGAAAATAACCAGCTCAGAAAGAAGCTGAAGAAAGGTAGATTTTCACAAGGAATCCAGATTTTCTCCTTTTCATAAGGAGTCCCAAATGCCGTCTGTCTTCCTCAGGCTTGTTGGTGTTAATGAAGTAGGAATTCACAGGTGACACCCAAAGCTCTTCAGCAAACATGGAATATATATCCCAGCATCTTGACAGAGTTGTGCAGAGTGCAAAGGGTGAGCAAAATGTGTGACATAGCTCGATATTAGAATTTGCAAAAAGTACAGGCAGAGAGAGTTTTATGCTGGCATCAGGAAGAGGCTGGAAGGAACAGGCCATCAGCTGGATGTTTTGGGATATTTTTTGTTGCTATTTATTATTTACCTTGGCTGCTGCTGCCATTTACAACGCTTCTGCAGCACTGTTAGTATCTGCACAGGAGAGTGTGGTTAAAGAGAAATATGTGGAGCCTGCAGCCAGTGAGCTCAGCTTTGGGGCAGGAGAACTGAAGGCAATGGCTGAAAATCTGAGTTCCTTCAGAGAGGCTTCTAATTGAAGACTAAGACATTAAGACTAGCAGTTGGATGTGTTTGGTTTGACTGTTTCATGAACTAAGTAGGAGAGCCAGCCAAATGGATTTATTGCCTTGTGTTAGTGGGATGGAAAAAGAGCTTTTTGCTTTCATATGGGAGGGGTGGGGAGATAGAAAAAACAACACTTCTTCCTGCCTACCAGAGAAGAAATCTAGAAGAACATTGAGGACAACAATTTTTGGGTCAAGAAATTGGGCAAATACTCTTGGAAAAGTGAAACCAGACTTTTTTTTTTTTTTTTTTTGTATTCAGTATTTGGCCACAAGCTTGTGTCTGGTAGCCAAGCTTTAGCAATGTCTGTTAGGCTTTTTCCAGCACTTCTGTGTGTCTCCAAATCACACCAGTCATCTTCCAATGGAAACCTAGCAATGCTAACATCTGAGGAGGCTGAACATGGAGCTGGAAACAAGAGCAGGAATGAAGAAATTGATGGACAACTCCAGTTTATCCAGGGAAGAATTACTGTTACAGAGCAAGAGAGGGAATGAAACAAAAGCGGGAGAACAAGAGAGTTTACTGTGATATAAGAAACTGCAGGTGGTTTCAGGTTTATAAGCTTATTCAGTAGTCAAGGAGGTGACCAAAGATTGTTCACTTGGTAAATGGAGTAGCATTTGTCTAGTGCAGGTTTGAGTCCTGCTCTGTGAACGACTGGAAATGTGAAATACCAAGGCAGAGTTTTCTAAGAAACCAGGAATCTTCATTCAAGAAATGTCAGTCCTGAAGGCAAAAGAATGAAAACTTGGCAGGTGCTGGGATAGATCCAGGGAAAGTGTTAACTACACTCCCTACATCACAGAATATCCAGTATCTGCCCATGCCAAGGCTTGGCAGGAACCTTTGTTCTAACCTGGCTCTGCATCCACCCCAGCAGAAAATCAGGATAGCCTGGAATGGTGTAATTACCAGTAACACTTGTGTCTCGGTGCAGAGGAACAGAGGTTTAATCCAGCTTTGCCAGCTGGTTCAGCTGGTGTGTGGGGTCCATGTGGTTTGTACGCTGTGTCACGAGTTAGGAGGGATGGCTGTGGCTCATTCCAAGGAAGCTGAGAGGAATAGGACCTGGAAATACACCTCCTTTGGAATGGTAGCAGAATGATGTCTCATTCTAATTGTGCAAGCACTGACGCCTTGCCATGAGTATTTAAGATTGTCAGTGGCAGGTGTGTGGTGTGGGAGCTGAGGAGGGATGCTCTGCTCTGCCCAGTGCTTGGGCCAGGCTGGAGAGAGGAGGTGGTGCTGATTATTAGTTTCATTGAAAAGGGTTCTGAATTCTCCACTAGATTACGAAATACAGGGGCTGAAAACCTGCACAAGGCAATTTTATTGTTTAATCAAATAAAGCTGTGCCCTAAAAAAATGGAAGAGTAATTATTACTCTTTTTTGGTCTTGGAAAACCAAATTAGAGCAATTTTCGATAGACAGGGTTATGTTAGGCAGTTATAGGCAGGATCTTTTGTTAAAGAAAATGTTAAAAAAAAAAGAGAAAATAACATCATGTAAGGACTGTGACCTCCTCCCCTCCATTCTTCTGCTTGTTTGGAGGTGCACTTTAATCAGACTCAAAAGACAGAGAATAAAGGAGAATTAAAATACATTGTCATAGAACAATGGAAATTTCACACTTTTATTAAGTGGCGCTATCACAAAATCTGGATATTTCCAATTTCATATTAAAAAATATTTTGAAATCGTAGGTGGATATAAATAGCATCTAAGTTTTTGTATTGGACTTTGCTGAGGTACCATAAAATGCTGCTGCCCTCTGCACTCTTTGCTTTTCACATCACTATGCAAATAAATGGAGTTAGCAAGCTGTTAACTTGCTGCCTTTCAAATGTATTTAATTATTCCATTGTGGTACACTAGTGTTTCGTGCTGATGCTTTAAATAGTAGTGGACACATTTTGTGTTGTTTCCCTGTAGGTCATTAACATTTAATCTAACTGCAAGTACATACAGAACTGACATTTATTTGCCATGGCAAATTTAAACTGTCTGTAGTCCTATTGTTTCTTCTATTAACAAGGAACTAAAATAATCTTAAAAAAATAAATAAACCAGTAAAGTTTACTGTTAGCAAAGCCTCCAATGAGCTTCAACTAGGATATTGTTATTTATAAAGCAAAGCAAGCCATCAAATCATATTGTTTTTTGGCTTCAGTTTAAAGTGCAGTTAAGTAATGCAGTAAATATTAAATCCATTGATGTATGTTTTACGTTTTATCATATTCAAAGTGATCCATGCACAATTAGGTTTGTTTGAATTAAAGTCTAAGAATTATAGTGTTCATTTAAATGCAATACTGTCTATTAGGGAAAAAAAATCAGAGACAACCTAATGTTTTCTCATTCTTTTTATGTAGTTAATTTAATGCCTAATAAATATATATGTTTTTCTAATTTTTACAAATAGCAGTTTATGACTCAGGCCCTATGTTTGCTCACTGAGCTGAAGTGAGCCTGGAAATGGATCCCTGGAAGTAGTAGATGAGGTTTTCTATAATTTTAAAATGCTTTAAAACACCAATTTATTTGTTTATTTTTTAAACAATCCTCTGAGTCAGCTGTCTGTAAATTAACTTAGTAAAACAAGTGACTGTGATTTGATGAAGGCTGATGTTTGGGAACACAGGGCTCATTGCTTGGGAGCACCTGCTAATCATGGTGCAAGAGAATAAGATTTACCCTTAATAAAGACCAGATTCATTGCCCAGTTCTGTTGGTATCTTCACCACAGGTTTAGTTAATTCTTTTTCCAGGAAAAACAAAAGAACCATGTTTTTCTTCTAAAATAAACTGACAAAATAGCTTTCCATAAATAGAAAGGTCATTTAAAGCTGTTCATTTAAACTTACACAGCAAAAGAGAGATGAATCCATCTAATCTCTTGGCAATTAAAAATGAATGTTACATTAATTGGAAAAAATTCTCAAATGAATTATTTTAAAACTGAAATAATGACCTGTACTAAAATATTCCTTTAAAAATGTATGAATTTTTGATTACTTAATATTAATGTATTTTTAATAGACTGCATTCTAAAAAAAACTAAAAAAAAACAAAAACAAAAACAAAAAAACCCAAGCACATAATTTCTGGAAGAATTGAAACATTTCTCTTTATTCCCATTTCTCTGCTACAGAATATCTGAGGATTTGTGAGGTGCATTGTGCATTATTTGCTGTGGATTGAAATTGATTTGAAATTTTGCATTTGGTCATTTCTCCATCCCTGAGCACTGCATTTTGGTAGTTTCTCCATGCCTGGATTCTGGTCCATTCTGAAGGTTGTATCCAACAGGAGGTAGCTGCTGTTAGGTAAATTCACCAGTTCTAGCAGGATGTGTGCTACCAAGAAATCTGGGAAAGGGAGGAAATTCCCCTATATCTAATACTCTAAGAATTTTGATATCTGCTGAGTTCAGCTTGATGTGGAAAGAACACATTAGCTTGACTAAATCTCTTGACTAAGTCCTTTATTAAGAAAATATATGATAAAAATAGCAAGAGTACATCATAATTGGGAATTTCTGCACACATTTCAGGAAAGGAGAAATGCAGGCATTTAATAGATTGTGACCTTTTAGAAGTACAAAATACTGCTTGAAGGCAGCACTACTGTTCCTGAGGATCTTATTTTCAGCCCTTTTTTAATTTATGGATGAGGGCCATGGGAGGGGACACCCTGGAGCAGTGTCTCTGGGTGCCCAGAGCAGGGTTTAGGTGGAGGGGGAAGGCTGTGCCCACGTGCTGCTTGCCCAGTGCTGTCACTGTCATGATTTATAACTGTGGAGGGATCTCTCCAGTGTCCAATTCCTTGCAAACCCAGCTGTATTTCTGCCTTCCCCCCACCATGCAGTGACAAGGATTTTATGATTTTAATTGTGTGATATGAAATAGTAGTTAATTTTGGTTTTGCTCATGGTGGTTACAGTGGGTTTCTTACACCTCTCATATCATGAGAAAAAGCAAATAATGATTTCCTGTTCCTCTTTTGTCAAGCACCATAATTTTATTGTCTTTATAGCATTCCTCATTGTCTTCCTTCCTGCTATGAGGTCAAAATTTATGTAGTTGCTCCCAGACCTGCAGTTGACCCATTCCTGTCCATGTGGGCAGTCTCTACTTTTATTTCACCCTTTCTCAGTCTGTTCTGAACACGACAGTGATACCAACCTCATACCTCTCCCTGCAGTGCCAAAAAGGATGGGTTTTTCCATGGTCTCCTCACTGGAATGGGGTCAGTTTTGCTCATACAAACAGCAAGCTTGCTGCAAAGGGAGCTTTCCTGTTTACCAAACAACTTGTGGGTGTAGACCAATGTTACTGAATAGTTCCAGCTGGCAGAAAATATTCTTTCCTGTACTAAACTATATAGTTGTGTTGTGTTTTTTTTTTTTAATTTTGTGACCCAAATGGATGGAGAGGAGGGACTACTAGACTCAGAGATACCTAATATTGAGGGAAAATAGGTTTTTGTGATTTATTTTAGGGGAGGGCCTCTCATTTGCTAATGTTGAGGGCCAGAATTGCAAATCTGCTTATTAAATACAAGTGGAGCCCAATTTTCTGCTTTGAGAAAAATGTCACCAGTAGCATGTCTTTGATCCTTGGGAACAGAAAGCAGAGGGAGCTGTCCCTCAATTCTCAGTAATATTTGATATAACTTTTTATTAGGACAGTTTATTGAGGTTGATCTAGCCCATTAAGGTTTCATTCCATTATTGTCCAAATTTTTTAAACCCAATCCCTATACTTTGCAATTGAAGGATCAAAATTTTCAGGAGCTAATCCTATTTGACTTCTGGTAATCCCATGTTGAGGCACACGGTGCAGTAAAGGCTCGTAGGAAAGAGGCATGGAACAACAACATTTACTCTCTGGAATTATGTGCAATATGCTCTTAGAGTATGGGCTTTGAAATGGAAAGCCTTTAATGCTGAATGGCCCTTGTAAAGAACACTTTACAGATCTGAAATTAGATTTTCTGGAAAATTGTGGGGAGGCAGCTGGGCAGTGGAGCAGGGAGTGCTGCAGAGCTGATGGATGGTGTGGACATCTTGGCCCTGGCAGGCCAGAAACCTTGGGAACAGCAAACAGAAACGTAAGGGAGGAAGCAAAAAGAAATGTGCTACTTTGTTTTAAGGAAGTCATGTAAGACTGCACCTGCAAGATTGTGGTTAAGCAATATTGCTAAGAAACATTAATGATGTGATTATTGCTTGGCAGCAGAAGATTTTACCTAAAGCTGTTAGGGTTATAAACCAAGCTTTAGAAACAATAGACAGCTCCACAATAAATGACTTCTTGCTTGCACCTAAGTGGAGTCCTGTCTCTCAATCGTGGACAGAAAATAACCACATAAAAGCTTTTTTCAATATCACTCTTCCCTTAAAAAGGGAAGGCAAAGAGGAAAAAAGGCAATTTCTCTCCCTTCTGTATTTTAAGTCAAATGATAAGTCACAAAGAACTTAATTAGCAGCAGTACTTGTGAGACAGGGACCATAGGCTCAATTTCCATAATTTCCAGACAGCATTATCTGTATGGAAAGAGGTAGCATCACACTCTTGAGTGGAGCTGGAGCACAAAACAAGGCAAGAAATTTTCTCCTTTTATTCCAACTCCAAGGTCTATTGATCTTCCTCTAATGTCTATAAAAAATTTAATTGAAAAATACATATGTTTACTCACTTCCTATGATACCTGAGAAACAAGTAATGTAAATAGCATATTTTTTAAAATTAAAATATTAATCTGGTGGGCTGGTTTGATTCTGTGTTGTGTCCCAGCAAGAGTGCAGTGCAGTTGTGTCATTCATGGCAAGTGTTGGCCATGCAGAGAGCTGAAGGAGTTCCTTGGGACCTGCAGGTGTGTGGGTCAGACTTTTGAACTCTCAGTTCATACAGAAACTTTTTTGTGTTAAACCATTGAGTCTTAAATGCTGCACAGGGCATGCAGTGAGATGGAAAAGACCTCTCAGGCCAGTGTGGAATCAACGAGACTTTTTAAAGTCTCCTTATTTAGATAAAAAATATTTTGAGGTTTCAGTGATCTGATATTGCTGTAAATTTGCCAACAGCTGCTGTAATCTCTCATTCTAATGACACATAATCAATTTTCTCTCTAATGCAGAAGAGCAGAATTACTGAGGTGTAAATGCTCGTTATTTATAAACAGCTCAGTGCGTCACAAATGTTCTCTTGCTTACTTAACCTACTTTTTTTACCTTACTGACTGCTGATCCCTCATCCTCCTCTCTCCTGGCTAGTGATTTGGGAAAGAGGAAAGAATCAGGAGCCATATCCCATTTCTTTAGTGTTTTCTAAGCTTAAGTGGTCTCAGCCAGCATTTCTGTCCTGATGGACATTTGTCCCCTGTAATTTCCCTCTGAACTCAGTTGTGCCTGTGATATATCCTAATAACATTTAATTAAAGCCCCATGGGCATTCACTTGCTGAACTTCTCATACTTTCCAACAAATGACCTTTTTTCCTGTCTGTTTTCTCCACTCTGTTGTGATTCTCAAAATAATTCCTGTGAGTATTTAGTATAGATGCTGACCATATCTATGCTTGCAACCTGACAGGGAAGACTTCATAGGAGCATTCTAAACATTTGTATTTTCTTAAGTCCCAGTCTTTAATAATTTGTGGCCCAGTGACTTTCTGAGCCAGAGGCAAGAGTTTGATACCTAGGAATTCTTGGATGGGTTTTTATTGCATGACTTTGGTGGCTTTGTAAAAGGTTCATGGTCCTCAGGTAAGGGCCCAGTCACCTGGGGTGACATGGATACGTATTTCCTTTTGTTTCTCCTGAATTTTAGCTTGATTGGGTACCCACCCCTTCCTTCTTGCACTGGAAGAGGCTGTGATCAGTAATTCCCTCATTTTCTCCATAGTAATTATAGTTTTTCGGATGTAATTAGAGATAACTGTAGGGTTGGATTTTTTTTTTTTTTTGTTTGAATATTGTTGGATTTAGCTAATTTCCAGAAGCTTATTTTTTAGAGACCTGTTCTCTAAAATTTGCAATTTGTAAAAACCAAGAATTACATATGCTTCAAAGGAAATCAGCTATGCATCTCAAAGTAGGAAGCATGGATTTGTTGTGTGATGTTTCAGAAATAAGCACCCAGTTGTTTAGTACAAATCTGTAGGACAACTTAATGAGTAAAGAAAAATGCTGTGATGCAAGTTGTGAGGCATAAGTGTGCATTCCTCTTATGTTAGTGTTGCTAAATGGATTTCTGACTTAATATTAGTCTTTATAATGCTTATATTCTTTATCTAAACATCTGAAAAAAAAGGAAAAAATCTTTTTGATTGCAATTTTGGCCTCTCAAGTTGCTGAAACATGGATTACTTTTCATTTAGAAAACAGTCCTTTGAAAAGTGAGGTATATGGCATATTCTTACTTCAAAATGTGCATTCTCTTCCCTAGTTACTACACTCAGGATGATGTTTATGCTTTCTGATTTCCTAAGTAGTTTCTAGGTAACTTCATTGTTCCAACTACCAGCTCTTTGTCACATATTCAACTCTCAAAGGGGAGAAAAAAAAAAAAAAAGTGGTTAGGGAACAGAAAAGGGATGACTGGAAGCTGACTAACTATTAGTGCTGGTTCCAAAATCTTTCTTTTGTTTATTTTTTCATTACTTATTCAGTAAAGAAGGACTAGGCAAGATAAAAGTGTAATCCTTTTTCATGGGTATTAATTTATCTGATAGGGTTTTGCAACTCATCTCCTTTAAATAGTTTACTTACAGCTCTTTTCTCACTTTTTTTTTTTCAGATTTCTGCTGTATTTTTAACTTTGTGTTCACTTTCTCATGCAAATTTTCTTGTGTTCCCCAGCAAAACATAGGGAAAAAATGGACTATATGGCTTTTTAAAATGGTAAAATCTTTGCAATCTGAAGTGTGAGCGAAGTCAGCTGAACAATATTTTGCTCTTAAAGAAACAGGGAAAAAAGGGCTATTGCTCTGCATTTATTTCAGTATTTCTGTTTTCTTAAGTGTGGACATTCCTTATAACTGGCCAATCACAGCTTTATATATATATAT
>WEIU01010603.1:688126-734049 GCA_013389925.1 Aegithalos caudatus | reverse complement strand
GACACATGGAAATGGGGAGCTTCTTGGAGTGTTCTTGAAAAAGCAGCCCTTGAGGTGTCACTCAAACAGCCCTCCCTCACCAGCTGCATTTGCAAAGCCTGTCACTCCATTTCTACACGGGGCTGAGCCTGTGCTCCCTGGAATAAACAAGTGTGTGTTTACTGAGGTGGGTTAATGCTGCCTTTGGCACCTTCTCTGGGAGTTGTTCACTGGTCATGGTGTTTCTGCAGCATCTGGTACTTGATAGCACAATTTATAGAGTACATTATACCAATTATAAGTAATGATATTTTTCTTTGATCAAATAAAGTTTGCTGTGTATAATCCAGAAGCTGCAAAGAATTTCATTCCAGTACTAAACCATTAAAGCTTGGTGTAGAATGATCTTTAGTAATTCATTTTTAGATAATTTTTCCCTTCAACTGCTCAACCGATGGAAAAATGATGGCATAAAAGAGAGTTATGATTATTGTGGAATAAAATGGCTTTAAATTGTGGGATTTAAAAAGTGGCAGTTGCAATAACGATCAGAAAATAGCATGGGCTGAGAGCAGTGAGGAGAACTGGGACAAGAATGAAAATAACTCCTGGCAGAGAGTGGATAACCAGGCTGGGACTTGGTACTGGGGATTCGTAAATAAAACCCAATTAATACTGGAACCGATGAGATTCTGTGTTGAGATCTCTCCCTTGTGAAAATTATTTTCCTCACATTCAATCCACATTAAAATCAGACCAAACTGGCATAAAATGTCTAAGCAGTGCACAGCATCTTGCTGCCTGTTGCATCTGCTTTGGTTGCTCCACCAACTATTTTTGTGATTAATGATGAACTAAGATGAGTTCATTTGCTTTCAGCTCTTATTCTCTCTAGCTTTATAGCACTTTCTTCCTTAATACTCCCATTTCTCCTATAAGAAAAGCTCCAGACTTATCTTCCCTTACTTATCTGACATTCAAATTACAATTCTTTCAGAATCTTGAGACCTTTAGTAAAAATTTCTGGTTTTGGAAACGATTTCTACTTGCTAAAAAGGAACATAGAATAAAAAAGTAAGCAAATACAACATGAGATGTAAACAAGTTGTATGTAAATTGATGTTTTACAACAAGATGTTGTAAATTGACTTAAGTCCTGATTCTGCAGTAATTAACATGTTTACTGTCTAATTTTGTTAGGCCAATTTTTTACAAAAACCCAATGGTAAGATAATCTACTTGGCTGAAAAATTAGTGGAACAGATTTCTCTCTGTTAATGTTTCTCAAAAAAAAGTTTTTAATCTAAAAGGAAAAGCAGCATTGCCAAGGTAATATTTCTCACTGAGTGTTTGAGTATTATCCTTTACCATGAGCTATTCCTCGCAATGAGATTTTGTAACTTTAGATCCTGGGATAAGGCCAGAAGTTGAGGTAATTAAATAAAAATATGTATTTGATTATGAAACGAGCCTATCTCCCATTCTTTTGAAAGTGTTTTCTGTCACTGAGGTGCTCTGGCCTTCCACTTCACTTCAGGATGTTTTTAGTGCAGTATAGAAAATGATAGGCAATAGAGACTTACTAGGAGTTCTGCTCTAAGTTGGGAATTTTAGTAATTCTCAGATTTACTTTTAAATCTCTGATTTGCATTTAATTAATATCTCTTGATTTTGCTTGGACCGTATGTAGTTTGAAAAGCATAAGCTTTAAAAGGTAGGCAGTGGGAGGGAAAAGCACTACTGTCTCTGTAAAGAAGGAAGCCCATTCAACTGAAAATTAATACAAATTTTTCTTATTATACAATCTCTGTATAGCTGATGCATGGACTGTAAAGGGGTAGCAATTGGAGATAATATACTTTAGAATTTGCTGCTAAAGTTCCACGCAGAAAACAGGGTTATTCAGCAACAACACGAACTGTGTTTTTCTGTATGAGAAAGAGAATTAAGTAGCTGTAATAGCAAAAGAAAGCAATATTGAGGAAACAAAAACATTGCCAAAGGTAAAAATTTCATTTACAGGAATACCTTTCCAATTCTAAACCTACATTTAAGTCTCTAGATTATCCTGAGAAAAGGCTCTATTACCAAATTTTGGCTTCTCCACGTCTTCATGAGCTCCTCCTTTTGTGGGGGTGGCTGTTAAGCCACAGTATCTGAAAGTCTGAGTTCAGCACTGGGAAAACACTCACAGAACCACTCAAGGAAACAGTTGTCAGGCTGCTTTGGAATTGGCTTAAGGAGAATGTTACAGCCTCTGAATAAGCTTGTAAAAAGGGACTTCTTTTTTTTTTCTTGATACATTCACATTTGTCTTACTTCCTTGTTTGATTTTTTTTTTTAAAGAGTATTCACATGGTACAAGTGCTTGTAAAATCAGGTCAGAATGGGGGACAAATTCTGCTAGAAGATGTAAAAACATGTAAGCAAAAAATCTTTCTACAAAATGCTCATGGTTTTTATAATTTACACTGAGAAACATTTCTTCTGAGTACCATCCTCCAAAATAAAAATACAGCTTAAAAAAAAAAGTCAGAGAGCAAATAAAATCAAGTCCAGAGTTACTGGTCTCATCTGTTCTAATAATGACAGACATCCTTGTGGGATTCTTGGGCAAAGTGGATTACCTGGTGAGAGGTCTGACAGTCCTGTATTGAAGGAGATCAGTGTGTACACAACATTCCTGATTAAACCATGGCATTTCCAACTGTAACTTGGACTGGAACAAGACCTGCTTGGTTGGGGTTTTTCATCTTCAAAGTCCCATTATTTTTCTCCAAAGATGTCTCTGGTTTAGTAGTTACTGCTAAGGAAAACAAGAAAAGGGAATTGTGGTATATGCAAATGATTTGTCATAGCAAATTAACCAGAAATGACAGAAACTATTTTAATTGAGGGTTTTTCAGTTGGTTGAAATCCAGACTGGGGTAAGAAATGTAATCCCTATGAGAGCAAGATGTGATTTCTTTGGGAATGCTCAGTTAGAGCCAGCTGCTGTTTAGTAGTCTCTTCTGATATGTCAGTGGTGAAGAGATGAAGCCTTTATCTGCTATTAAACTGTGATCCCAAGAATGAAAGCACATTGATGCAAGATGAGAAGTGATGGAACAGCAGGATTAAAGGTTGACATCAAGGGCAGTTGGGATTTATAACATCAGGTTCAGCCCGTGGTGATGTATCATACACTCATGCATGGTTTGTGCTCTGCACATGGCCACCTCCCAGGGGTTTTGTTTGAATGCCAGTTTAGCTAATCTTGGTTTAGTGATGCTGTGTTTCTTCTGCAGTTCCTGACATTTTCCAAACACAGAATTGCAAGTCCTGCATGTATTCTGATTGGTGACTGAGTTACTGATCTCTTTTTTGGGGATGTTTTTAGGATTTCCTGCAATGATTCAGCTTTGCAGCTCCTTTTCTGTAACAGCACCTGCAGGTAGTAGGTGTGGGGAGTTTTGTTTATTTGGTTTTTTGTTGGTTGGAATTTTTGGTGTTTAGTTTTGTTTGTTTGTTTTTGTTTTTGTTTTTCCTGTTGTTCAACCAAGCACTGTGAAATGGCCTTTCTGAAGTGCTAAAAACCCTGTCAGATCTCAGTGTTGAGTATTTAACAATATTTTTGACATGTTGCTGAACTTGTGCTATGCAAACTGCCCCGAGCTATGGAGGAAATAAATGTTTAAAAGATACACACAAGGATGGTGATGGGTTTTTATTTGTTTGAGCAGACATGACAGGCTATTTTATTGATTTGGGGAGTTTCCTTGTATACTGCTAACTGTTTCAGGACTTCAGGCTAATGCTATACAAGTCCACAGTAAAGAAAGTGTTATTTAAACCTTGCATGTAGAGGTAGCAGTAGTTGCCAAGGCTCTGTTGCAGTCCTCATGGATCAGGAATCATATTGAGATGAACACATTTGCTGTCAGCTTAGGTTGTCTCCTGAGGAAATTATTAATACTGGTTGTATATGTGAGCTAAATGCAAAAGGAAATGACTTTATGGAAAACTAAGGCTGAAATTTTTGGGGAATAGAGTTCGTCTCTGTTTATACTAAAAGGATGTGTTGGATACCTTACCCTTTTGAAGGAAATGATAATTGCAGACAAGAAACTACTGGAAAAAGATGTTAAAAGAAATAAAAGAAAATAGAAATTAATTGAAGCATAGGCATAACAAAGGAAAGTGAAATGTCCATCATATTCAAACACTGTAATTATTTTAAAAATTAAAGAAGTATTCCTATTCAAGAAAATGTTGTAAACAGAAGGAGGGACAAAAATTAGACTGTGGTGTTATTTTAATAATTTTCTTGTATAGGGTTTCAGATGCATCCTACAAAAGTGGCATGGATAATTATTTTCCTGTCTAGATGCAGAGATTACATATTACAGGTTTGTAGGGGGAGATATTTCCAAGGGGAAGGTACTTCCAGGGGGAAATGGCCCTAAGATGAAGGAAGGCAGGTTTAGGTTAGATATACAGAAGAAATTATTCCCTGGCAGGCCCTGGCACAGGGTGCCCAGAGCAGCTGTGGCTGCCCCTGGATCCCTGGCAGTGTCCAAGGCCAGGCTGGACTTTGGGGCTTGGAGCAGCCTGGGACAGTGGAAGGTGTCCCTGGCCATGGCAGGGTTGGCACTGGATGGGATTTAAAGTCCTTTTCAATCCAAACCATTCTGGGATTCTGTGACAGTGCAGAAAATATGGCTGCCAGAAGTGACTTTTAACTGGGATCCATGCCTCTGTGCATTACCAGGTGTGATTGCAGATCGTGTAGCATTATTGTTTTTAAACAGTTTTTAGAAAGATTTTGGTCTTTCGGGCTCTGGAGAGTTAATTACTTAATTATCAAAAAGATTCCTTGACAAACTTAAACAGTCCAGACCCATGCCTCTGTTTGACACTGTTTGATTGCACAGCAACTGTGGTATGGTTTCTGTACAGGAATTTCTGACTAGATAATCATCCCACTAAAGTCAATAAAATCCAGAGCTCTTCCACAAGGCCCACATCAACAGAACAGCTAACAAAGTTATCACAGTGTTTGTAGTGTCTGTAGATACAACCAAAGGCAAAATTTAACATTTCTGTCACAGAGTCTTGTCACATTCTTGTGAGATTGATTCTGGTGAGGGGCATTATGCTAGAGGGAGCAGGTACCCCGAGAACCAGTGGATCGGGGGGTTTTTATGGGAAAACCAGGGTGGGAGTGGAAGGGGACAGGCCAATGGTTTACAACAGATCTACATAAAACTCCTGGGGGCTTGTGGGACCTTTCTGTGGTCGCCGTAACTGAAAAGTTACTTTCTTATCTTGGGGGTCTGGCAGGAGGTTGTGCAATCCCTTTCTTATCTCCTCAGCAGCCCTCTCTCCAAGGCAGGGCTGCTGGGGCTTTGCCCATCCCCACAACAACCTCCTGAAATAATGAAAACTGCTTCTCCATTAGAAACTCTCCCTTGTGTTTTATGGAGATGTACTCCAGAACATTTGCTTCCGGAGCAGTGTGAGGGGCCCAGCAGCACAAGCTGTGTAGTCCCCTGTGTCCTTCTGTGGGGTGTTGGGGAGGAGGAGAAGGGCTCCCTTATGCTGCATTTTGCCAGGTGTCACTAAAAGCCTAAACAGGAGTTCTAACTTAGTAATGAGGGCAGTTTTCTTGCATTCATGAATATAAAGATGAAAGGTCAGATCTGGAATAAATCCCTACTGATCCTGCAAAAGTAACCTTTATTTTATTATTATGTTCACATTCTCTCAAATTAGCTGTCTCAATACCATGAATTTTTGAATCTCATTGTAAATAATTTCTCATTGAGAACCTGAGTAAAAATCTCAATTACAAAGACAAAACTTTCTCCAGGATGGAGCAAACCAATCTAAACAAACAGAAACTAATATTTTGGTGAAGGACACACTCTATTTTCCTGACTGTGATAATTCTTTTTTAAGTCACTGGGAAGACCAGGCTTACAATGACCCCAATATCTGTAACCAGAGACATATTTTTTTTTCCCCTCAAAATAATGTAATACTTGTCTGCATTGGAGTTTTAGTAATATGACAAGTAACACACCCAGTTGGATTTTGATGGATGTTATGGGTTTCAGAATTAGAAAAAGCACTTTCACTTGTAACCCAAACAATTTTTCAATGTTTAAGAGAGAAATATGGAATCTACCAGACTAATGTCTCAGAAGTCACTCTTCAGAGAAGAAATGCACTTTAAATATGGAAAGAACCCCTGGTCTTACTCTAATTATCACATAAATTGAAACATTTCCTATCTTGCCTACCCTACTGAGAAGCCAGCAGCAGTTAATAACCTATATGTAGATGTAAATTAGTAATACAATTTAAATTAAATTGTATTTCTTTCATTTTTAATAGGCAATGTCATTTTATGGAATAATCACATTTTGTAGTTAGCAAATTGGAGACATGTCAGATTGAACATGCTGTAAAGTAATATTGAAACTAAGTATTCTCATTAAATAGAGCAGTGGGGAGGTGGCTCATGGTCTGAGGCACTCTCTCAGGTAATGTCTAAGTTAACTCTTAAACAAACAAGTGAGAGCACAAGTTCAGTTCTTCTCACATTTCAATATTTTATGAAAATGTAATGTGGGAGCATCTACTTTAGATATATAAGAAAGCCTCCTGACGACTGCAGCTTCAATTAAGTTGAAATACACTGTACATTTGCAGTATGTCCAATAGATAAACAAAATAAATGTTCCACTCAACTAGAACTTTTTGAATGTAAAATAAAATTTTTGTCAAGTGCATTCTGCATTTATTCCATTATTTATGGAATCATGGGAATGGTGTAAAGTGTGTAATGGAACAGGTCATGGGATGTCCTCAGGAGACAGGGAGATTTGACTCTTGCTGTCAGAGTGCTCCAAGTTGTCCATTTTGCTCCAGTTGGATTCTCTTGAAGCAATACCAGAAATCCAAGCTTGGGACAACTGGTTCCCATGCAGCTGGTCCAGGGAATGAGCAGTGCAGTGGTGCCCTCCTTTGTCTGTCCCCTCCAGAGCTCCTGTTTCATGCAGGTGATGTGAGGCTGCTGAAGGCTTTCTGTGTTGCCAGACTTTCTTTGGTAAGATCTTGAGGGCTGTGGGCTGTGTATATTCCAAATAAATGCTCCAATGCTCCTCATATAAGCTGAAAAGCTGCTGTTAGATGGTTCTTCAGGTATTTCTTTTGGAAAAGCACATAGCTCCAGCTAGGAAATTGCAACAGGTGAGGCAGGCCTACATCAGTCAATCCATCCATCCATCCATCCATCCATCCATCCATCCATCCATCCATCCATCCATCCAATCCAAGGATATTTACATATTTATGATATTAGAGACTGAGTGATTACAAAAGACTAAATTAGGAATTCTTGCTCACCAGTCACTCAGTCTCTCTATAGACAAAACACAGAACAATAATTACAGGCAGCAGATTACCTGCAGAATTTATTGCAGGTTTTTGTCTTGTTTTGTGACTAAACCAGTGTTTAGACAGAGTGGGTGGTGCAGCTACAGTTTGGTTTGAGATGGATTTCCATCCCTGAAATCATGACTGCCTTTAGTGAGAGGAACATTCCCTTGAGCAAGGATCACTTTAGGATCTAAGGGCATTCGAGCCCAGTTTCTGTGGATTAAGTTGCTGTTCCTTGTTCTGTTCTTAAGCGTGGGAGGGCTGTTTATGTGCTCTGGAGCACTGCAAGCACTCAATGTCCTGTTTTCAAAGTTTTGTCTTTCAAGATTAATTGAAAAAGTTCTTGGAATCTCTAATTAGCTTGTCCACTTTTTCCCTTTTATTTCTTTGTAGGGTGAGGGAGAGGCCAGCAGTATAATTGGGGATTAAGGACAGGTATGGGCTGGCTTTGTTTGCAGCAAAAGATTGCACACGATTGCTGTCATTGATGCAAAGGCATAAAGTCTAAGATCTTTTTCACTGTCTAGCTGCTTAATAGGCCTGACTCATACCCCTACTGTGGCAAAACCTTATTTTCAAATCTTACTTCTTCTTTGCTGTGGCAGCTGAGTTCCAGTGGTGTAATGAAGGAACCCAAATGCTTTTGTTATCATGTTTAATCAGTGACAATCAATTTGTTGGGATTTTTTTCCCGTGTTGGCAGACTTGCCAGAATCAATTTTAAAGTGTTAAGTCATAGGGCTAATGTCAGCATTGGAGACCTGGAGCTGTGATTCACCATATATTGTAATATATGAAAGAAGTTAGAGAATGCAAGTACAAGTGTGAATCCCTATTTCTTGTTTTAAATCTCTAATTCATCTATAGTCCTCTCTTCTTGGTTCTTTTTTTCCCTGCACTTCTTCAAGCAATTAAGTTGGAGAATATAAGTATTTTATTGATGATAAATATTTCGCTTCTGATTTAATTTCTTTAATTATTATTGTGAACTGTCAATACTGAACACTCATACCACAGCTATGAATTTTTTATTTTATTTTTACTTTCTGATTTTTTGAGCTTTTCAATTATCTTCTTGAATTTAAGAGAGTGCCAGAGTGAGTATTGTTTACACAAATCTTCCTGATGTCACTTCCCCTTAAATGACAGAAACACTGATGGTTTTTAGAGGGATAGGTCATTCTGTGATGGCAGCAGTGCTTGCCTTAACTTGGCTCAGTGAATGTCTATATTAGCTTTTTTAGCACTATGTTTTCCAGTTGAACTGCTCAACTCAGTTTGAACAGTTAAATTGTACATTTTAAAGTAAAATCATGGCATGGAACTTAGTGACTTACACTGGGGAGTACTTGGTCCCACATGGGAGAATCTGTAAAACTAAGCTGCCACACTTCACAAAATTGTTTTCAACCTTGTGTACTGCACAGAATTATTTTCCTCAAGAATTTGCATTTTTAAATCTTTGGTTTAATCATAAATACTTCCTGAAAATATTTTAAAGCCTTCTAGGTGGTTTGAAGCTACTTTGGTTTAGTAATTCCTCAGAGTATTTTCAGGATCTCTATCAAGAGAGATGGTTTTCAAGTATTGATATATGTTGCATTGAGCTTCTGTGATTAAAAAAGCCCCCACTCAGAAGGGGCATTTTAGCCCAAAGGTAACCTTGGTTTAAGAGAAAATCCTCCTTTGGGTTGTGAAGAAGCAGAACATGAAGTAAATTGCTATGGTATTTCTCTCCTTGCAAGAAATAAATGTTACAAAGCCTTAGAGTAGCAGCAGACTGAAGTACACTTGGAGCAGGGGGGCACATGTTCACAATTTAGTTAAATTAAAAAAAAGCTGAATCATTCAAACAAACCATTTTATGGGTTATTCTCTGTGTCTAAATATTTCTGCAGAGCTGGTAATCTGCTGTTGCCTTGTGGCTGGTGGTCAGAAAGAGCTCCTTTGGGGACCTCATGTGCCACTCATGCTCTGCTGCCAGGCACAGGCTGCAGCAACAGTGCCACAAAATGCTCTTCTTCTCTCTTAGCTGTGCTGAACTCCCCTACTGTGTGCCACAGGTTTTATTTATCTTTAGTGAGTTGGTGATAGGCCTTTAGTTTGTCCAATTCGATGATTAATTCTTTCTTAGTAAGCAAATATTTCTGTTTGGTACCTTAAAGCATAATTTTTAGCAGAGCCATGAGGACTAGAGCTATAGTTTGATGTGATATTTTTATACAATTATTTTAATAGCTCAAAAAAGACAGAAGTCCATGCTTCTCTTTGCGCATTTTCAAGTCTTTCAATTAAAAATACTAATTACCTTTTCCACTACAGTAGTGGATCACACAATAATTGAATCAAAAGGCATTTCATTTAACACAATTATGACTATGTGAATCAGGACCAGAGAGGCTAAATATTAGCTTCACATGGTTGGTAGGGTTTCTAATACATTAAAATTTTCTGTTGGTTTGGGATGTTTTTTGATGTTAAGGGGGTGAATATTAAAAGCAGTAGGTTTAATATTTTGAATTTTCTTAATTCTCTCATTTTAGACCTTGCCAAGTGCTTCTTCAGCTTGGAGAAATAATTTTGGAGAATCAGTCACTCCTTTGGATGAGTGGACACCAATATCCACAGCTGACACTATAAAATGGATTCTTGGTCCTTGGTTTTTTCTGGTTGCAGCTGGGCTGGCTGACAGTGGTGGAGGTCCACTGCTATCAATTATTTTAGTCAGGGGAACACAGACTCATTTCTTCCCCAAAAGCCCTGTAGAATTGTGTTCCTGGTGAGTAAAATAATAAAGGCTAGTATTTCATAGCCTGTAATGTAGTACAGGGGAGTAGAAGACATATCACCTTTCTCCAGGGGAATAGAGGACAGCATTTTAATGGCCTTCTTCCTTTGAAAGGTGGACAGATCTTGGGAGGAGAAGGGCTCCCAGTCAGGAACACAGGACTGACAGTGTCCACCCTGGCATGTGGGAGGGAGCCACAGGATTCAATCTGTTTTGGGGAGATTATTTTGGTCTAGCACTGCTCTGGGCTCTTGAGCTGACTTGGCATCAGCAGCAGATGAAACACACCTGGTTTAAGTTCCCCCAAATTGTGTCTGTTCAGTGGTCTGAGACATCTCCCTCGGGTGGTCTAAGGGTGGTGAGGGGGGACTGAGGGGATTCTCAAACTAAAATCCAGTATGAACTGAAATGGTAATCTAGATGCACTGTATTTACATATCTGTAGTGTGCATATGTATAGATAGACACATATATGTATGTTTATAAATATGTATGTATGTATATATGTGAATACATGTATGTATATATATATGTTCCTGTGTATATATATATATCCAGACAAGGGAGAACTTTTTAAACTCTCAGTTGCTAGCAGAAATTTTATGGCAGAAAGATTGCTTCTGAACTGCTTCCAATTCTTCTTTTAAAGTTTTCTGCATTTAAGCAGCTGTGCTTTTAGCTGAGCTGGATGGAAGCAAGTTAAGTGCCCTAGTGGGAAAAGCAGTGCACAACTGCAGCCTGGAACAGCAAGCAAAGGAAAACCTGTGTCAAGTGAGATCACAGCAGTGACAGCTTTATTCCTGCCTGGGTTTAGTGTACACCAGACCTCAGAAACTGGACAAAAGAGAGATAAGGACAGACAAGTGTATCGATTGTAGGTTCTGAAAACAGCTTCAAGGGTGTGCTCTCTGCATAACCAGAGCTTAAACTCTTCCTTGAACCCAAGCCTAGCAAAGACATGGGTGGTGTCTAATGACTGCTGATTTCTTAAGAGTTGCCCTTTGCTGTTATCTCTCAAGTGTTTTTGTAGACGTGGAAGTGTGGAACCTGAAAAGCAATGCTGCTTCCTGGTTTCCTGACTTTCTGGGAACCCAAGTACTGTAACACAAGTATTATAGCAACCTGCATTTTTCTGGAAACACTGGAAAAGGGCCTTATTTTCCTCTGACCCACAGCTAATTATTGACACCAATCAGGGATAATTAACCCTAAGCGTGGTACTCTTACTACTAAATTACAACTTGGCATGAGAAGAATACTTTGGTATTGTTGCACTAAGCAGCAAAGCAGCTGCAGTGAGAGCCTTTGTTGTGTGTTTGGGTGTGTGACCTGCTCAGGTGTCACACCTGCCTGGTTCTCTGGTGCCTTGTTTACAAACCCTGTTTCCCTCCATATGGTACAAATGGAAATTTATTAGAAAAGAAATGTTGGAGATTTCAACAGCTCTAGAAGAAGTAAAGTCTACCTGTGCATTAATTGTCCTTCCTAAAAATCAATTGACATGCTTGGCTTTTGCTCTTCCCTGCACTGGCACGCTGCTTTAGGACTGCATAAAGTGAAAGCTTGTCTGTGACAGAGTGACAGTCTTTAGTGACTGGCGGGTGGGACTGGAGATGCAGAAATGCTTCTTGGCCACAGACTCCTGCCTGGCTTTACTTTCTGCTGGAATCCATTCCATCTCAGTCAATAGCAATGGATCTCACTTAACCTCAGCAGTGCTACAAGTTGGCTCCCTGATCTGAACTGCCCATATGGGTGCTCTTTATATCCAACAGGGAGAGATTGGTGCATGCACAGAGTGATGAATTGTACTTGAACATGGAATTGTTTTGGATTGTGGAGGTCCCTGCAAGCAACTTAGAGTGGACAAGTTTTAAATCATTGCAGTTAGGAGAGATGAATATTTCCCATGGTCTTTCTGTGGACTTCAAAGGGGTTTAGAGCAGCTACCTGCACTCTTTTCTCTGTTTTGGCAAGCTTCTATATCTGGGGAGATGAGGTTCTTCTTATCACAGAAATTTACTGAGAATAAACCAAAGCAAAAATACAAATTGTTCAGTTAGGCTTGTTTTGGTTTATCAAGCAAATAGTATATCAGAAAACACGGGAAACAGCCAGCTTTGCTGGTGTGCTGGTTATTGCTGAAGTGCTATAATGTATGTGAGAGCACAAGGACGTGAGAAAACACAGCTGGTGAAGGCTAAGAATACATGAACTCATAACAGACCCAACAGGTTCCTTTTGTACACAGCAGGCCCAAGACAGTCATGACACCTCAGAATGTCTATCCAGGCCTTTTTAATTTATTTTTTTTTTCATTTTTGCTCAGTTCACTATCAGTTTTCAGCACCAGGCTAAGTTCCCCTGAGCTTGCATTTGAAAGTGTAATAATTTCACTCCCATTCCCCTTTTCGGGTGCAAAATGGATTAAAGTCTCTGTAGGGCTTAGCACTAGAACAGCAGCTCTGCTAGGAAATCTGCAGAGGATTCAAAAGCTGGTTTTCAGCTTAGTGGTTAACAGTTGCTCACTTTGGGATCATTTCTCACAAATTCACCCTCATTAAATAAAGCCTTGTTCTTGTTGCTGGCTTTTCCAACTTTTCCTCAAGTCAGTCATTCCATTATAAAGAACAAATGCTACCCAACTGTCAGTTCTGAAAATAATGGCTAAATTTGAAAGGAGAGACCATGATGAAACTTTTCCTTAACCTGCTTAGTGATGGCTGTATTCCACAGAGCACTGAATTTAAGGGGATTTTCATTGATTTTTGAAGAACTTGGTCCTGTTTCTTATTCTTGTGCTATTTATATGCAGCACTGGCCTAGCTCAGAAGAGAATAATTCAAGTTTTTAATGATATTTTTAGACAAAATGAGTGAATATAATTAGATTAACACCCCAATGATACTTCTGTGATGAAACATGTCAAAATACAGACATACACAATTTTCCTGGCCCAACCTGGAAGGGAAGGAATATCTCTATCAAAGCACATATTAAATGGTAGTGCACAGAGAAAAGGCTGTGCTGAAATAATTCTACATGGATAGATAAGACATAAATACTCCCATTTTTAATTTTTCTTCCTGCAAACCCATAGTTGTATTTTACCTCAAATCTGTAGTCAGTAAAGATTGCAATAGGAGTGGTGGAGAGGGAAAGAAGTGTTTTTGCTTATTAGCAATGGGATAGAAAGGTAAAATACATTGATTTGATCTTGGAATTGCTCTCCTATCAGGGGTGTGATGGAAATCCAAAGGGTTTTTTAACTGGAACTGGAAGTCTCCGTTTTGCAGTGGAGAAAATGGGAGCATGAGGCACATTGGACAATAAGGCATCACTCAAAGAAAACTCTGAGAAAAGGGGGAGTTTGAAAACTCCAGTGGATTTATTTATTTTTTTTTTTCTTTTCCAAGTGAGATGGGAAATAAAGTAGATAGATTACTGGCTTGCAGGCTGATAATAAAACAGCCAAAGCAGATGGTACGAATGATAAAGAAAAAGAGAAAGTTTATGCATAGCTCATTAACCACAGTTTGTAATTCGCTTGCAGATTTTTATGAGAAACCCTGCAACAAATAAAAGTCCAAGTTAAAAAATTAGGCAGAATTTAAGGAGGCTAAAATCAGCCCAATTAAGACAAATATATAATACACTGTTGACTCAGAAACTTAATTTTTTACAGTAAATGTAAATGTTTATCAGTTTCCTGCAAGTCTCAATGGTAATAAAAACATTTTAGTTGCTTGCTCTTTGATATATAAAATAAAACCTAGTGGTTCTTTTTGAAAGTTTTCACGAGTAAACTAAATGTGTGAGCTTAAGGAAGAGTAATTTTATTTTACAGAATTTCAAAGCAGATTTATTTCCTTTGTTGTAATTCATTCTTACATCAGTGTAATTCCCTAACACTCACAAACCCTTGAACATGTGTCCCCAAAGTTCTGTTTGGGGCTGTTTGTGACACGGAGAGGAAGGGATGCTGGAGCAGCTCCTTCTTGTGTCCCTGGGGTTCTTCTGGACTGGGAAAAATGGTGCTTTATGTTTCTTGTGAGTCAGTAGTGAATAGGGGTTGGTGCTTTGCTTCAGGGATTCCTTCTGCGGAAATTCTGCAGTTGTCCTGCCTGAAGGAGCCGACAGGAAAGATGGAGTGTTGGAGATTAGAATTTTTCCTCTTTTTTTAAATCTTTCTCTCAGGGAATTTTCTCCCATTTGTTGCCTAAAGGATGGTAATGATGATACTTAAGACAAAAGATGTGGCTGAGAGGAGGAGGAGGGGAAGGGCGCAGCTGGCTGCAGTCTCCTAGCTCGGGGGCCTTCTCTTGGGAAGTGCAGAAATACCGCAAGGTTTTGGCTGGGGATGAGGGGCTGGGCTCAGCTCCTTACTTGCTCTTACTCTTGGACTGGAGGGGCAATGCCCAGGCTGTGGTTGCTGTGGGAAGAATTTTCTGCCGCCATGGTGCTGTCTTTTACTGCTTCTCCTGCTGTGGATAAGAGAGGCTGCTGGACCTTTTCAACATCCGACCTCACTGAAAGGGCCCTCACCATCTACTGAGGTGCCTCAGGGAAAAACCCGGGACCTTCTCCCTACCCCTCTGAGGGAGTGTCTGCAACTGTCTTTGGGAGCCTGGCTGCTGCTGCCCAGCCCTGCTGTTTGCTGCCCCTGCTTTGGGTTTTTTTGCTACACTTTAGACTGACATCTTGTGTTTGCCAGGCCCCCACACTGCTTCTGCTTCTGCCAATGTTTGGGGCTTAGTGCTACACTTAGATTTGCTGGCCCCAGGGGTCTGCCTTCATCTGCCATTCCAGCCTGCTGCTTCTGAGGTCCCTACTACAGCTCATTTCACTGTCCAGGGTGTTACTGTGATCGGCTGTCCTGAGGGTTTATAAAGGAAGCCCCTTCCCCATTCCTCCCGCCCGCCATTACCGCCCACAGAGGCACGGCTGAGACCGCCCACAGCGCCCCCTGCAGGTGTGGAGGAGTCATCGCACCCGCCCTGCCCTGCCCAGAGCCCACAGCGCCCCCTGCAGGCTCAGGGTATCATCGCACCCGCCCTGCCCGGCCAGGAACCCACAGCGCCCCCTGCAGGCTCAGGGAATCATCACACCCGCCCTGCCCAGCCAGGAGTCAGCGGCGCCCCCTGCAGGCCGTGAGCAGAACTGCACCAAGGGGAAAGGGCCACAGCCCAGAGAGGCTGTCACTGTCACTGGGCTCCTGTTCTGTTTTACATTGCTGCCATTCCTGGGGTTTGTTTGCCTTTTTATACACATACAGGGTAGTAAAAAACTGTTATTCCTTTTCCCAGATCTTTGCCTGAAAGCCCCTTAATTTCAAATTTATAATAATTCAGAGGGAAGGAGGTTATGTTCGCCATTCCAAGGGAGGTTCCTGCCTTCTGTGGCAGACACCTGTCCTTTAAACCAGGACATGGAGAAAGATGTTTTGGAAGGCTCTACTGTGCCAGGACAAAGGGGAATGGCTTCCCACTGCCACAAGGCAAAGATGGATGGGATATTTTAAGGAATGTGAGGGTGGTGAGGCCCTGGCACAGGGTGCCCAGAGCAGCTGTGGCTGCCCCTGGATTCCTGGAAGTGTCCAAGGCCAGACTGGATAGGGCTTGGAGCAGCCTATAGTGGGATAGTGGAAGCTGTCCCTCTCCATGGCAGGGACAATGTGAGGATTAAGGTTCTTTCCAGCCCAAACAAATTCTGTGATTCTTTGAATTTGTAGAGATGTACAAATTAGGATAAAAGACTAAGACTCTTCCCCAAGGAGAGGGTTTTCATCATGTATTATCTTTGTTCAGCATAAATTCATCAAAAAATTCCCTTTCTATAGTATAAATTCTAATTTTCTTTGCCAGAGGATTCTGTCCAGGCTTCCCTGTTATAACAATCATGTGTCCTGTTGAACAGTGTATTTTTTATCTGCATTCTGTTTATCAGATGCATCACTTTGGAGTTACTTCCCAGAAGTTACTGCAGCCTCTGTTATTCTTGGGTGTGTGTCTAAAGGCCAAGTCAAACACCGTATGGTTTTCCTGCAGCTGGGGGATTTACATGTAGCTCATTCTGAAGCTGTGCAAATACCTGCCTTGGCAGCTCACCTGCTACAGAGAGAAGCCTGATGGAAGTGAACTGCTCTGTGCTCAGCCTGGCAGCTTTCCAGAGACAGGAGCTAGATATTAATTAAACCTAAGTAGGATCAAATTTATGCTGGTGGGAGCTACTGGGAGCTGCTGCCCTTCAGAAAGACGGGGTAACTGGTGATATGTGGTGTGGGTTTGGAGCCCAGGGCTCCCTTCTGGGGGGCTGTGCCTCTCACACAGCCCTGCACCAGCTCCACAGTAGTCTGCACTGGCTCCACTGTCTATGCTTCTGTAAGGCCTCAAATGACTCACTCAAAAGGGTTTTTAAATGAGCTTATGGTTGTTCATACACCCTGGGTTAGACACAAAGGAGAAAAACCCACAAGATATTCTCAAGAGGTGAAAACAACAGAAAGAACTTTACTGGGAACTTCAGAAAAATCAGAGAACTTTTGCAAAACACTTAGTGCAACATTTAATCAACATCAAACACTTCTCAAAGCATTAACTTGCCCCATGCAACTTAGCAAACTCTAAGCCCACTCAATTTTAAATAACTAAAATATTCCAAGAAGATGGAATTAAAAGAAATAGAAAAAGACAAAAAGATAAAGCAGAGATTTTTGAACCTAACACTGACTATTTGTTTTTTGTCACTTGAAATTCACTGTGCATAAGCTCAGTTTGGATATGACCAAATGTTTGTTTTGCTGAACACTTCACAGAAACCTTTGCTCCTTAAATTGCCCCATAATATTGTACTTCATATGTCTTCTGGGGAGTAGGAGTATCCCTGCTCTTTTCAAATGGATGAGAAAGGTTTGGATCTCAATTTAAAGGCAGAATTCTACTTTTGTTCTTGTCTGATTAATGCTGCACTTAGAGCTCCCTCCATGCAACTGTGAAAAGATATTGAAGCATTTATGGTGGTGCCAAAAATAAATGAAAGGCTTTTGATAAGCTACCCAGTTTAGTCTTAATTTAGAAGAAAACATTGGAATTTGCAACATATACATGTTGTGTGGAGAAGGGTTAATTTTTGTGTCTGTAAGGAGCAAGAAGGTGATGGGGGTACTTCTGGCTTGTATTTCAAGTGCCTTTATTTGCTCTCAGAGTCCAAACTAAGGAGTTATAAAATTATTTTGAATCAAATACTTGATTGAAAGTATTTGATTAAAAAAAAAAAAAGAGATATTTTGGTTAAATAAGAATGTGTAGGAATTTGTATCTAAGTTGAAGCTCTCAAACTCATAAGCAATGTCACAAAAGTGTTGTAAAAATTATGTGACTACCATACAGAACTCTGGGAGTAATAATTAAAATCTTCAACCCCCCAAAAGCCAGGAACTTTTGTAGATTGAATTAAAAAGACAAATTACTCACTAGTTTTTTTTTTTTTTCCCTTTTGATGGAGACAAAGTTGTAATCCTCTTGTTATTTTCCTCTTGATAGTATCCACCATAGTAACACGGTTTTTGGACAGAGATGTACAAATTCACAGCTTCTGTGGCAAGGGATATCACAATAGCTTGAAAATGGGGCAGTGCAGGGGAAGGCATATTTCAGCTGTCACCTGATAAACCTTTTTATATTTATGATCAAAACTATAGATTATTTAGTGCCATAAGTATATACTGTTGGCATTTTTAGCTGCTCTCATTGCTTCTTGAAAGCAGATCAGTGTAAAAGATCTGCAGTGTTTTCCATGAGAGGCTTTCTGATAAAAAAAAAAACCCAAATATTGATTTAATCCTTGATAAAATCAGTGAGGACTGATAATTCCCTCTAATGCTCTCTTAATTTTGCAGGAGAGAAAATATAATTTACTCTTAATGAAACTTGTTAACAGCCTGCGAAATAGTTGTTCAATCAAGATGGTATAAAATCATGTTCACAATTACCTTGATTAAAAGAGGCATCATTGTTCTCCAATAATTTATTTTTTCCTCAAAGCCACTTTTAAATATTGAGTACCTACAGGATTTGTATCATATAGATTACGTTCAGTGGCATGTACAAAGTCAGATCACTGACTCTGTATATCTTAAATGGGTATGTCATTCTGCAGAGATTAAAATAAAACTACTCGTCAGAAATGATCCTTTCTGGGCTGCTGTAATAGTTTCTTCTTTGTTCTTCACCACACCTATGAATATCTTCCCATTTCTAATTGCCAGAGGTTTAGGTTCTGTCAAGGCTCATTCTCTCTCACTTTTTATTTTCTTCTTTTTGTTCCTGAAGATATATTAAGCCTCCAGCTCTTGAAATTAACTTCAGTTTATACTTTGGTTCCTATAACAGTGTTTGATAAATCATTGTCCACAGATGTTGTGTGCATTAATTGCTTAATTTTCCAACTAATGGATCAAAATTTGAACAGCTGAACTGTTTTTTAACCAAAGGGAAGATGAGGAAAAGTAGGCACAAGATAGCTGGAGTCAGCTTGTGGCAGGATTGAGAGCACTCACCTTTCCTTTCTAATTCGTCTCTGCAGGTCCCTGGGGGCTGAGGCTTTGGGAGGTGTTTCAAAAGGCAAAATGTGAGCAGCAAAACATGAGGGATGGAAAAGGATCAAGCAGAAGATGCTTGGATCTAGAACAGGTTGAAAGGTACCTACTTGGAACTGATCCAACAGTTTGAATCCTTGGTAAGCATGGCTGAAGCCCTCCTGAAGTGCCCTGGGTTACTAAAGGGGTTCCAGGAGCTCCTCTCATGACCCACAATATTCACACCTTTCTTTTCTGACTTTATTTGTTAGTTAAATACAAGGCTACATGGACTGGCAGCTATATTTCATTGCCTGGTAGCTATATTTCCAGGCAAGAAACGCTCATTCAAGCCTGAGTTAAGTCTCATTGCCTCATATTGCTCTTTCTTTCTGGGTATTTATTATTCATTATCCATTTTTTAGCATTGTCTCCCATTCTCCCCACATTTTATGGGGTTAGGTCTACATGAAAAATTCCCATTGATATTTTATCAAGTTCTTGTCTCTGTCCTCGCTCACCTTCTGGTAATCCTTGCTCAGGTGATTGCCAATTAAAGGTATTTTCTGAGAAACATGAACCTCTGAGAGCTTTCATGGCTCCAGGAGAACTGAAGTCTTTCACGTTGCCATCTGCCTTCCACTTGTCAATTCTCGTTGGAAACCATCAAGGCACATGTGTTTGCTTGCAGCTAGTTTGAAGAGATTTGCATTTATCAGTGTAATCTAATTAGGTCCTTTTATTAGGGTTGAACATTTAAATGCTTGCAGAAATTGGATTAACAATTATCTCTTTTCTTTATTCTAATGCATTGTAATAGGTGCAATCTATTAGCAAAAACATTCCAGGTCATGTGTGTTCTTCATCTCCTGGAGCAGCAAATGATGTAATTGTTGTTCTTTTCCTGGTGATGAATCCAATTGATAAAGAGTTCTTTGCTAGCAATTTATTTGACCTGTGTATTTCTCTTGTATGGCCAGAATTTTTTCATTAATAGTTCCATTTTATTGACTTTATCTATGACATATTTCCCTGGTGATTTCTCCAAACAATATTTAGCTTCTAATTATTTCATACACAGCCGAGTGATTTCAATAACATGTTTTCCATGTGCTGCCAGACTGTGCCAGCATGCCAAAGGGCTCAGGGTGCTCATCCTCTGCTTCAGCTAAAGTTAGCAGAGTGCAGGTTTTATTGTGATGTTACAGTTTATGCAGCAAGACTGGAGGAAGGAGCCTTATTTTTTCTAAAATGAATTAATTTCTCAATATGTGGGAATTTTGAAGCTTTTCCTGTCTGAGTGGATAAAGAAAAAAATAGATATTAATATATAAAACAAACACTTTAAAGCTTGCATTCATTGCTGGGATATGGTCCATAGGAAATATGGTTTAAAAGGCCAATTATTAAAATTATTTCAGAAAACAGAAGAAACTGAGGGGGTTTCAAGTCTTTCAACAACTGCTGAACTGGGTTAACTCTACTGACCTCTTGCTCTTAAATTATATTGAACTTGCTCATATCCATAGCCTATTAAGAGAGCAAGAGTACCTCTGACATTTCTGTGAAAAAGCTCTATTGAACAATACAAAAAAGAAATAAGTACTTCAGAATTACAGAGTATTGTTCATCAGATGAGAGTATTTCAAGTTACATTGGATCAGTCACAGAATAACACAATAGTTTTTTAAACATACTTAAAGCAAAAGACTTGGGTGATCAAAGTATCAGGAACACTGCAAGAGATCATTCCTCTCAATTTACTAAAAAATAAAATTTCTGTTGAGCATTTAGCTTACTTGTAAAGGTTTGCACTATTTTCCAGGTGTATCTGTGCAATTTTATTTTCTGCATGAAGAATATTGCTGTACCTGTGTGACTGGAGAGATAAAGACTACCAAAGAGTAGATTATTAGGAAGTCAGGGAAGCACTGGTGAGATTGGGTTCAAGAGGGTGAGCTCTTTATCCATAGGTAATGCTGTCAAACAGACCAAAATAACTGTTGTCTTTGGGAGGAAATGAAATGATTCAAGGGCTGGATGAAAAGTGGCTAAGATATAATAATACAATATTCCTGAAAGGATATGTCCTTTGCAATTTTGTTACTTTTAAAAATATGCATTTTACCTAAACTGGGCATTATGCAGAGTTCTGAGGAGGGTCAATTCCCCATTTCAGTACTTACTTTTTTTTGGTGTACATCTGTGAGAATATTTAACAGTGAATTTTCATTAACTGGAGAAAGTTGGAAATAAAGAAATATTTACCTTAATTTTTTAAAAAATCTCATTCCACTTCAGTGTTTCCAATTGATGAGCTCTCATTTTTTTTCAAAATAATTTACCTTCCTATGAAATTCTATAGTCCTAAGGAGCTGATTTTTTTTTCTACTAGATTTCATCCTGTTTCCTTGTAACAGCAAAGATCTCTAGTAACTACAAAATATTTCTTACAATATTTTCTAAGGATGACCTCTGAGGTTGTGTCATACAATATTTAAGTAGCCCTCCTCTTAGGCCATTATAATGAATGAAAATAATTATTAGGAGAAATTCAAGGACTCAATTAAAGGACTCAATTCAGCCTCTGGTCAGTTTCTATGTAAATGACAGCTCCTAATTAAGGAGGATTTTTTTTCTCTGTCTATAATTTTACCACGTTTTTATGTGTTATATCTGATCTTTTTCGTTATAACAAAAATCCTGCAAGGCTCTGAGTAAGCAAATCTCTTTGGTTTTTAGCAACATACAACTGAATAGATGTTACCTAGAGTAATTTTACATGTGTCTCTCTGACTATAAATATTTCCTTAAAAACATACAATTAATCTTCCCTTCCTCAGTCTAAGGGAATTGAAAGCCATATGTCCCGCTTGCTTGAAAAATTACAGGTAGTAAAGACTTCCTGCAGGCAAAGGCACTAAACATGGGCTTCCAAAGTTGAAGTCCTGTCCCAGAGACCATAAAGAGAGTCTGGCTTGGACTTCTACCTGCAAAGCAGGGATGAGAGAGCAGGAGAAGCAGTCTTGTCTTCCAGATAGCACTCCTGGTACATCTATCTGGAAAACTCAGTAATCAGCCTGGAAATAGCTGCTGGAATCCAATGGTCTGTCCTAGTACTTTTCTGTAAACTTCTCCAGGTGAGAAACTGGATCACAGCACAGTATTTTGGAACAGAGAGACTTCTGGGCTCTGAATCAGAACACATGGAAGTACTTGTGCTGGAACAGTGCCTGAAGTGGTGTAGGTGACTTCTGTCTAGTGCTTAGGGGTTTTGGATCCTCCTTGTGAGAAAATTTTACAGTCTGGCTCCTAAAGTCTGTTCTAAAATTGGGGCATCTCATTTTCTTTGGTATTCACTCATTTGATACCATATGTGTTAAATCACTGAGCTCCTTTGCAGGTTGTTCAAAAGCTAAAGTGATTTCATTATATATATCCAAGGTATAAAAGTGTGGGATTGTTTTTCACAATTGGGGATTGCTTGGAAATTAGTTTTAGTGTCCAGCTGCAATACCTGACTGACAACATGAGATCCTTGAACACTGGAAATACCTGCAGAAAGAGCAAGGGGGTATTGTTTTTGAGCAAGTGTTTGTGATGCTGTTGCTGAAATATGTTGTTTTATTTTATAATACATACTTTGAAAAGGCCTACTAGAATGAGTAAACACTTGAGAAACTCAAACTAAGAAGTTTACCCAAACTGAATATTGAAGCAATGAGTGCTAGTTTGAAAGAAAACCAGCAGGAGGAATCAGCTCCACACAAATATCTTGCAAGAGATTCCAAATCAGAACTACAGTTTAATAGAAAAACTTACAATAAAGAGAAAAAGTGGCTTAAACTGACAAAGTCAGAACATAACCTGGCACCCCATTGCTCAGGGTGGTGTCCGCAGTCCCATTGGAGTGATGGATGTGGTCTGGTTGAAGTGGGGACCTTCTCTGGAGGTGCAGTGGTAATTACTGAGAGCCCTTGTCCTCTGGGAATTCAGTGGTGGTATCCTGGTGTCTCCAGCCCCAGATTATACACTGGTGGGAATGTTTGGTTCCTCCCCCAGGGCAGGGAATTTGGCACTAGGATGATGTAATTCTGTGAGTCATGCTGGGGAGCCCTTGATGGCCCATTGGCAGAGATGGCCCTCCAGGGTGGCTGCTGCTTCCTCAGAGGGAGTTATCATGGTTGAGTCATGAAGAAGATAAAGTACACTGCTCCACCCATTTTATTATAGATGGTCTAGAATACATCCTTTTGGTCACACCTTACATTGTAACCCAAGATATAATGCAATCATGGCCTCACATCCCTGTACACAGTTAAGATTCTGATAACAGAGGCTTGTTAGATAATGGCGGAAGGTAGTTGGGAGTGAAATCCAGACAAGTGGACTGGCAGTAAGACACGTCTTTTTATCAATGGGAATAATAAGAGAATCCCAGGATCCCTGAGGCTGGAAAATCCCTCCAGGATCACAAAGTCCCAGCTGTGCCCGATGCCCACCTTGTCCCCAGCCCAGAGCACTCAGTGCTACCTCCAGCCCTTCCTTGGACACCTCCAGCCATGGGCACTCCAAACCTCCCTGGGCAGCCCCTGCCAAGGCCTCAGCACCCTTTCCATGCACAAATTCCTGCTGCTGTCCAAGCTCAGCCTCCCCTGGCACGGCTTGGGGCCCTTTCCCCTTCTCCTCTCCCTGTTCCCTGGGAGCACAGCCCGACCCCCCCTGGCTGTCCCCTCCTGTCAGGAGTTGTGCAGAGCCACAAGGTCCCCCTGAGTCTCCTTTTCTCCAGGCTGAGCCCCTTTCCCAGCTCCCTCAGCCTCTCCTGGGGCTCCAGCCCCTTCCCCAGCTCCCTTCCCTTCCCTGGCCACGCTCCAGCCCCTCCAGGGCTCTCTGGCCGGGAGGGCCCAGCACTGGACACGGCCCTCGAGGTCTCTCAGCAGGGCCAGCCCAGGGGCCGGGCCCTGCCCTGGGCCTGTGGCCACCCCATGGCTGGCACAGCCCAGGGCCATTGGCCTGGTGCCCCCTGGGCACCCCTGGGCTCCTGTCCAGCCGCTGGCACAGCACCCCCAGGGCCTTTCCCCAGGGCCCTTTCCAGCCCCTGTGCCCCAGCCTGGAGCTGCAGGGCCTGGGCTGAACCCAGGGCAGGACCCGGCATTCGGCCTGGCTGCAGTTGCAGCTTATCTGAGAATTTAGATTGGTTCTCCACCACATGGAGACTTTACACCAAACGTGAATTTCTCTCTAGGAAGAGCTGCTGTTTAATAGCAAGTTGCAGTTTTGATGCATGAATGAGTGGCACAATTGGTTTGTTTTAGACAGGGCTTGACACTAAAAGATTACAATTGTCTCTTTCAGAAACAAGGTAAAATTTGATTTATTAAAATTCAAACTGTTTCCTACACGGAGAGTGTTTCTTGGCTTGTATGACCTTTTGCAGTGTTGTTTTCCCACGAAAGACAAAAATCTTCAATAATCTATAATGAATGTTCACTTCTTTAGGTATTGGATCCCCTTTTACTGCATTTGAAGGTGTTTTATTTTCTCTTCTGCAGTTCTGATTTAATTTTTTTTAACATTTATTGCTTAGCTTCTTTCCAGAATTTCGTGCTACAAGTCTTTCTCTTAACATTTCTTGCAAAGTTGGGTTTATTATGAATTGTTCTCTTCTCTTCCATCTCTGTGTATTGACACAACATGTATTCAAAAGCTTGAGTGTCTTTCTGAGGATCAGACTATAATTTTTCTTATGTCAGCTTCTGGGTTATTAGAAGCCATTCTGCTACTGACTTTAATAGTGGGAAGGAGTAGGTGGAAATAATGAGGTATCCCTCTTTTCAGTGGTGCTTTACACACCATTTGGTTGAGCAGCCCTGTGGACTTTAGGATAGGAGAAACTACTAACAATCACAACATCACTGGAGAAAACAAAGCAACTGAATTAAGAGAAAAATAAATGTCATATGTGTATTTGGAGGAAAGACTATATATTTTAGCAGATTTTTTTTCTTTTGGGTTTATTTATTTTGTTAGTTAGTTAGTTTTCAGTGAGCTCTGTGCCACTTCTACACTTAGGCTGGTGCAATATCTAACTAAGCTCATGGTATCCTTAAATACTGGGAACTGTAAGGCAATACTTCACTTACTTGCACAAGCAACTCATTGTCAAATGTATCTTTCTAGGGTTTGTTTTCTTTTACTAGCAATCCCACTCCTGTTTTGGCTTCACTAAGCAGCATTATGCCTTGATGTTATGCACTTCAGCATAGGAAGCACTGGGCTGGACATTATTACTTCCATGAACTCTGTGTCAACATCTGCAGCTTCAGAAACTTGTTCTAACAGGGCAGCAGCCCTTGCTACAATATCATGGTCATGTGCTGCCCTGCAAGTGAAGAGTATTCTTCTCAGAAGGTGGGAAGGTCATTTCCCTTGCTGCAGTCCTGCTGAAAAGGAATTCTCTGTATTTAATTATGGAACCTCCTCACATATCTCTTGGAAAACTGTGGAGCAGATAAAACCAGCTGTATTTCTGCATCAGCATTAACAAGTGGTACAGAGAAGTCATTGTACATATCCAGGGTTAAAAGCAAGGCAGTTTCCTGGCTCAGGTAAGAATCCCTAGAGGTTGGGATTCCTTATTTCTGGGTTCTCACCTCATGGAAGCTGCTGGGTGCTGCACAGGGCCATTGTGAGCAGGTGGAAGTTGCCCACCTGTCGTGTGGTGTGATACATACCTGTTAATGGTCCCTTGTACAGGCTCTGGGTAGAATCACGTGAGGAATTAATTTCCAAATGTGCACTAGGTGTAGGTGAGTGACTCTGGAGAACCCTTCGGAGGTCAGCTGAGTACACACAACCCTTCGTGTTGTGTTTCTGGCTACCAACCTCCTTTGCATACTAAAGAAAGCAGACAAATGTAATTGCATAAGTAACTGAAGGCAGCAGCTTCCTGGAGTGCTTGAGGAAGTTGCTGCATCTGGCAATGCCTGCTGAGAGGGAAGGCTGAATAGTAATGAAGGAAATGGATTCGAAATGCTTCCTGCTAGGGAACGTCTGTGAGTGAAATGCTGACAGCAGACACGTGCATGGAGTCACTTCTGATGCTAAGGAGGGCTGCAGGCAGGCATCTGAGGCCAGAGTTAAGTCAATATTTCTCCTCCCGTTGTCTGTGTGAGCTTGTCACTGTTTATCCCGTTAACCCTTTGGCCAGATGATTGCAGAAATACTGTGTCCTGTCAATACCTGACAGCAGGCAGGCTTTGAATCATATATACACAGTTAGCTTTCGACCTGGTAGCCTCTCTGATTTATTTGCTGCCGCCTCAAGAGTTTCTGTCTGTTTTAAAATTGTGTCTGAGTTATATTGCTACTGGGAGATATATAATAGATTACCTGTTCTGTGGCTCCATGTTTTCTTTCACTTATGGCTTACCTTAATCATTCAGCTTCACTAATGTGCAAGTCACTATTTTGGCTTCATTTTCATTAAACTTGTGCATTTATAACTATGTTATAAAGTAAGGTGGAAATTTTCTGCTAAGCCAGATGCTAGGCAGAGTCAGCTGTACTTGTTTAGAATGAAACTGCAACCTCATTAAATCATAGCATTAATTTTCTTGTTGCCATCTACAACATGCAATGAGGAATCCATCATCTGCTTTTCAGCCACAGCCCTTGTATGGCTGATTTGTCAATGCTCAGGTGAAGTTCCAGTGCAAATGAACATTGGTGAGCTGTTGCCAGAAATGTGAAATATTTCTGTCCACTACCTTGGGCTCCATGATGGGACCACACCTGGTTTTCTTTTGGTGTGGGATAGACTGGACAATGGAACCATTTCAAGTCAAAGGAGATAAATTGTCAAATTAAGGTAAGTGAAGGAACTAGTTCAGCCAGAATCAAAAATACCTAACCCCCTAACTGAAGGTGACATTTTTAGTGCATAGAAACAAAAGCATGATTAAGGAGCAGCGCCTATGAAATACTTTCTGTGGACTGGTGCTGAAGTTCAGAGTCTGTTAGAGGAGACATTCTGGTTTTCACACTACTTCTTGAATGCTGGAAACATTGAGCCCTTTTTGTAATGCTTACTGTACCTTCCAGAGCCAAAAAGCCTTGGGGTGCAGTGACTCCTGGGCTTTGGGACAGAAAACAGCTACTGTTGGACTGCATTATTTTAGCAGGAATAGCTGGGGTTTAAGTATGTTGTTTTTAACTGGGATCAGGTTTCTGTGTTGCTGGGAGCCTTTGGGAACAGAATATAGGGGGAACTTGTGCCTCCTCTGTACTGTGTTCCATAGCTACCTGAAAATCTAGTCTGGATTGTCACCCTGGAAAAAACAGTGTGTAAGGGGAGAGATGAAAATGGTCTAGAAAATCATTATGAGAGGAGGGGGAGGAGATGATTTATTTGAAGATGGTTACTCACTCTTGCTTGGAGTTAACATATGTGGGCAATCTGGTAAAATTATCAAGCATGCAGCTTGAAGCAAATTAAACCCCATCTTATTTTGACATGTTGTAATTACGTTGTGTAATTCATGTCCATGGGATATTTTGAGGCCTAAATATAAACACAAAAGGAGGCCAAACATGCTCATGAAATGCAGGTGAAGCAGGTGTTTGTACAGAACATGTGCAGGTGAATATTAAGCACAGTGGTCTGTCCTTCCTATGTCTTCAGCTTCAGAAACCCTCAGGCTACAGATTGCAGGGAACAGGAATTCTGTCCATGTACTTATCTTTGTTTTCCCTCAGTGGTCACTGCTGGCCAGTGCAGAGGTGACAACATGGCTTTATTCAGTGTGACAGGTCTCACTTGGACCCAGGTGGAAATGTACTGATGCTTTAGCATCTTTCTACCTAAACAAATCCCAAGGTAAGGGAATGCAGAAGGGAAGTGCTGTATAGTGGCTCTACAAGAAACAATCTCCACGTCTATTTGGAAAAATGTCTGTGCCTCTGTGAGGTTGGTTTTGACTCTGGGCACAGGAATCTGTTCTAACAGAAAGCAGGAATATCTTATAAACCCATGAGGTTTTCTCTCTGCAGATGAAATAAGAATAATTTGGGGGAGTTTTTCTTGTGAGAAATTACTTGATAAAGCCACTTTTCATTTCAGAGATGCATTTAGATGTGTTCAAACAGGCATTTTGGCATTACAATTGATGCTCTTTAATAAAATCAAGTTCCACTTCTCAAAATGATTATTCTATTTTCCTTTTGGATATGTCCCCTTGGAATGGGTTAGTTTTAATGTTATGCACCTCTATGAGCTTGGGCCAACAGATCATAGTAATTTTGAGTGGGGGTCTTGAGAGCTCTGCTGTGATGTTTGATTTAAATTAAATGCATTAAAAGAATTCTTCTTTCTTTCTAAAAACAGAAGAATCTTGATTTCAGTGAATTGAGAAAGTGAATTGCCCACAGCTGGTGATGAATTGTCATTGTAGAGATGATAAAAACATAATCATGGGGAGCACTGCAGACACCTCTCATCCTGTTGCAGTTTTTCCTCAATTTGATTATTTCTTAATCTTTGTATGAAAAATTGTAAAGACAATGACAGTAAGACATAATTACAAGTCAGTAGGATTATTCATTACACTTCTGCTACAGTTTTCTGCCTACCAAAGTCAGTAGATTATTCCTCAAGTATCACCAAATCAGAAAATAACTGAGCTACGCTGGACAGTGAATAAACATCCTCAAGTACAAAGCTGGATGTATATTTGTTGTCTGTATGAGCTTGCTCTAGGAAGGTCTGCATGAGATTACATGTTTTATATGACAAACTCTCTCCTTCCAGTAAATTCCCAGGAATCTTATGACATAAGCAAGTACTGGAGGATGTAAAGGATAAAATAATGTTCTGTTGTACAAGATATTGGCTATTTGTTAATTGTGTTGCCTTCTAAAGTATTCAAGACCATGCATGTCAGATAAAATTTCTCAGAATAAAATCTAATTTTAGATCTGAAAATGAGTGCTAATGTTGTAATGGAAGTGGCTTAATGACAAGTTCCTTGATTTTGTGTCTGGTTTTGTTTGCTTGCTGTGTCCTGCCCTGCACATTTCCCGGAGAAAGAACACTGTGCATTCTTTTTTCTGTCCCTTTGGAGAAGGCAGGAATCTCATCTCTTCTGTTGCAAACTCTTTTAAATTAACTCTTCAGTATAAGTTCTCCAAAATATTAACAAATCAGTTTGGTGAGGTGAGGCACAAGCTTTGTGTGAGAGCATTGCAAATTTTTTCATTTTACATTTTTATTTCATATAAAGAATATTAAATATTTCAGTTTGAATTTCCTTTTTGTTCAAATCAAAAGAAAAAAAATGAAATCCCTCAGCTTCTCATATGGCATGGAGAAAGATTTGCAAAAAAGATACAAATGCTGTAAACAAAACTAAATATTTCACAACAATCAATTTTTAGTCATAACTGAGAACATTTCACTGTTTTTGGTTGAATAAAGGTGGACTTTTTAACTAAAGTTCTGTGGAACTCTTTCTATTGGTGACATTATTTTCTCTTTTCATCTAACTGTAGAGATAGTATAGATTCCTTTTTTGTTTCCCTTCTTCTTCTTAGGAAATGGAAATTACTCCTGTCCAGGCCCACTTTCACATCTCCAGTATAGGAAGGGTACTTAATATACTCTTGTTTTCAGTAACTTTTTACCTTGGTGCTTAAGGGTAGGCAGGTTTGAAATCTCAAATGTGCCAAAGAGAAGTGCATGTGCAAACCCCACACTGCATCTTCAATGTCATAGTTTGGCATGAAATGCCAATTTTATACATTAGGCTTTTGCATTGTTTTGCCTCTTTAAAAGCAGGAATGTCTCTTCACCAATTCAGCTTTCATAAGGCGTGTGTGTAATTTCAGCCACTTGTTTTATCAGTGTGGATCTGTCCCTGTGTTGTACAGCTCTAAAGACAAAGGATTGCTTTATCTCCCTTCTGTGGCAAGACCAGCACACAGTGCTCTGAAGGACCAGCAGGTTTTAGAGATATGGATCTGGGCTCATTTTCTGCCAGGCACTTCAGGGTTTCCTTACAGGAATTTTCAATAAAGAGCAAGTCTGCTCACAGTCAACCACTGAAGAGTTTGCACAGTCCTCATAATGCTGTAAAGTACATTTGGGCAGTTGGGAAATTCTGTCTGGGAGACACTGCAGGTCTTGATGAACGTTTTCATTCTGCTGTTGATTCTTCCCCCTCCAAATGGTTCATCAGCCTCAGTTATTTAATAGATAATCCTAAATGTAGTTTAAATAATTGCCTCGTGGCTGTTGAAAGCTCACAGTGAGACAACCACCACAGTGTGAGATTTTTATTGATCAGAGAGTATTGTTTGAAGTAGAAGGACTTGAGCTAAGAGGGTTCTTTGTAGTAGAACAAATTCTGAAGAGTTATCTCTCATATAAAGGGAGTACTTGTTTTGGAATGCAGTTCAAAGCATTTTTCATGTTGTCAGTGAAGCGTCTGTTGTGCGAATTAATGATTTTGATGATTTCAGCTTTCAGAAGACATCAGAAACAAAAATATTGGATTTGGAGGCTCTATGCTTGAGAGAAATAGGATAATTTGCTTTAATTTCCAGATCAATTGTATATTTCTGGGTTGTATCTGCTCTGATCCATGGTTATAGTTAATATGTCTGAAAACTCCAGATTCAACTGGGATTGTGTATATACAATTGTGCCAGGTTATCTGAGGTTTTTGCTCTCCTTCCTCATACTAGGGTAGATTAAATTTGATGTTAGTCCTCACATTTCTCATTTTTCATCTTGCTCTTTTAGGTGCAACCATTCTCACCTGCCTCCTTCAGTCCCATAAATGTCTTGTATTCCAGCCAGGACTTGTCTTGCCTTTTCCTTTAGAGGAAGCTCACACAAATCTGTAGGAAAGTTTTCCCAGTGACAGATTTCAGAAACAGATAGCAGAGCCTTTTTCAGGATGCTCTGGGGTGTCCTGTGTCCCAGGATTTTAACATGAAGGTCAGTGCAGAGCACCTTGGCCTCTCCCATTTAAGAGAGCTAAACAGCTCTAGGAGAGAGGAGCTGTGCAATAATATTGACTGTTTCTCCTGTGTCAGCCCTGGCTGGTTAGCAAAGAAGAAAAGCTGTGCACTGCAGGCCTTTGCTTCTGTAGCTCTGTGCATTTTGCAGTGAGGTGGCCAGTCCAGCAAAAATAACACTGGAATGATTTTATTTCTTCCATTGTTGCTGTTTTCTGGGAAAAAAAGGGTCTGTTTCCCCAGGGGCTTAGAGAGCCAGTATCTTTTCTTAGAAGGGTTAATCCAATCTATTTGTTGAACCAACCACCAAAATATTACAACAGCCCCTTTGGACTTCGTGTTTTTTTTGTGGAGGCACCCTATCCGCTGTCCTTTGGCACATCCTGCCTGCTGCCTTCTTCATTGCCCAAATGCACAGCAAGCAGGCATGGGAACACCCCTCCCATCACCAGGTTGTTGATGAGCTTGTTCTCAGTGTGCTCTTAGCTGCAGGCAGGGAAAAAGAACAGTATCCTTGGCTTCCAGTTTAGAGCTGGAAAAATTGAGTTTCAGCTGTTCCTCGCAAGCCTCGTACAACAAGCTGAGCAGGGGACATGAGGACTGCTTTGTATGCATAAGCCTAGAGGGTCTTGTTCACTGCAGCTGAAATTTGTGGTGAACAGATCTCTACAACACGAATTCTAATGTCATAGCAGCTTTACGCTGAGTGGTTTAATTTCATGCCAGCTTTAGATAAGAATTTTTTTTTGTTTCGTTCCTGTGGTTATTCAATAGCCTGTTGTTAAAAGTCAGCTAAACTCAGGTTTATGCCCATTGCAAGTCAGAAGCAGAAAACAATCCAGTAGTGCTGCAGCAATATAGAAGTTATCTTAATCTAAATTATACAAAAAATAAGCACAATATTTGCTGGGGACTCTGGTTATCTTTTCATGTCCTCCCAGCTTGTGCTCTTTGCTGTGACAGGAATTTATACATGAGGTTTGGAACTAAGAAATAATATTTAACTCTTCATAGCAATCCTTTCTAGAATCACTCTTAGTAGTGAATTAATATTGTTACTCTTTTGCTTTCCTAACTTATTACTTGTTACTCTTTTGCTAACATCCATGTTAGTATAGGAATTGCCATGGAAGTTTCCATCCAGCTAAGATAGTTGAACTGTAGCTGTGGCAACACCTTTCTTGGACATACATCTTTCTTTTTATTCACTTAGCCTTTATAAATTTCAAGAGTCCCACAGTTGTAAATAAAAACTGTTTTGGAACCAGTCTACAAATTATCAGACACAAATTTTGCTACCAAGGATACAAGTAGGTGAATATTTACGTACAGCATTTTTCACAAAAGTGTCTTTCGTACCTTTCTTATGAATGGGAAGTTCATCCTTTTTCCTTTTTCTGAAGAGTCCCACTGCAGGTTTTTCATCCTTGTGCTTAGTGCACCTGCCTGGTGCCCCACAAAGTCTGGAATTACTTGGTATGCAGGGAAAGGAGGAAACGTGGAGCTGTTTATCCACCAGCATCTGTTGTTTGCTTATATATCAGCAAAGACAGGAGGCTCAGAAAACTGAGGAAGGCAACAGGACTCAGATGCTCGGAGCCATCGTTTGAAGCATGGTAGGGAATTAAGAAGTGATTTGTCAGGATCTAAGGTCTCTCCCCTCAGTGTAAGAGCCTGAGTATGTCTTAAAAAGATTGGAGACAGTTCTGATGGCAGGAGCAGGGAGGTTGGAGGAGATCAGGCCAAGCTGACTCTGTGCTCAGCTCTCTGAGGGAGCAGTGCCTGACTCCTCGATTCCCCAGGGAGCTGGAGCACAGCTTGCTTGGGATGGAGGACTGGCTGGTGAGGAGGGGGTAATGAGGGGGCAGAGGGAAAGAGCTGAGTCCCTAGGCCTTGGTGTAGCATCCTTCCTACCCTTCTGTCCCTGGTCACTGACACCCTCCTGGAACTCCTGGTGAACATCAGCACTCACTATTTGTTACTGTAGCAATGGGACATAATCCAGAATTGCCTGCGGTATAAGGAATGTTGGGTGCTATCCTAAAACACAGTCCCAATATAACAATAGTTACCTGCCCATTGAAGAGCTGTTTTAAGACATTTCAGAGAGCAGGCTTAAAGTTTCTTCTTTTCTGGAAGTTCAGAGGTCAGAACCTTCAAAGGTGGGGTTCCTGTCTTGGATACCAAATATGATTTGTAAAGATGTGTTGCATGCTCCTGTTGAAAGGCTAGGGCCGTGAGCTTTGTCTAGCCTAAGTTACCATTTGGGAAATAGGTACTTTAGGATTTAGCTGGCATTTAATCCCAAAAACCTTTGTAATGTCAGAAATGGCATGTTGGATTTATGGCGGGGGGTGCTTTTGGGGCTTTTATGCAGCTTTCCCAACAGTGTATTTTCCCAACAGTTAAGTAAGATTTAATTGTAAATGTGAAGCTGCTCATTAGCAGTAGACTGCTGTTCTTGTAATGGATTAAGTGATCCAGCTGCATGAAATTGTTCTCCATTTTACTTGCTTTACTCTCTTAAAAGTTCCAGTTTGTCTCTATAACCCTTATTATAATTTTTATGTCTTTGGAAGCCATCCCTTCAAATAGCAGTTACCCTTCCTCACATTGTGATTTGGAGGTTAAAAGTCCAGTTCCTGTTGTAAGATCCTAAGAACAGAAAATGGGGATCACAAATAATCTGTTCTTTCTTTCCTAATATGTCCCTGCACGTTCATTTGATTTCTGCCCTTCTGAATTTTCCCAAGTGAAAATCAGGTCAGCTTGCAACAATGCTGCTGTTGATATTGTGCTTTTAATCTGATAATAAGGCACTCTAAGTGTCAGACATTGAAATGATGTTCCTTCACCCCAAGGCCAATCTAAAACACTCCAAGTCTTAAGCTGAGGTGCTGTGAAAAGTTGACCTTTAAAGCTTAAGCTGCAGCAAAACTCTGTTTCTAAGCAGGTCTTAAAGTAAATGGCTGGAGACCAGAGACCTCCAGTTAAGAATGTTTATTTTCTTTCTGCCCCACAGAGGATTTTTTCCAATGGTCATGGGCCTCTTCAAGTGACATATCCTGCTGTGTTTTGCAGTTCTCTTTTCTCACTGTGTCCGGGGTAGAATCATTCCTGAAGTAATTGGGGAATGAAGGCACTTCTGTGGCAGCTGTTGTGGCATTTTCAGGAATTTCCTGTGGCTTTCTCTCCTTTGGATGAAGCTGTATATCCCAAATCCTGCTGGAAGCTTTAGTTTCAGCAGATTTCGTACTTTGATGAAAAAATATTTAACTCATTTTTTTCCTGACCCTTTAGTGTAGCTACATCTTGGTGGGTGAGATGAATATAGAAAATTAGAAAGTGCTTTGGAGGCTGAGCTGCTGGGAATACCCTGACTCCTGGGGGAGAATCTTAAGCCAAAGGCTGGCTGTACCAGGTGGGTGGAGGTAATTCCTGAGCATCCAGTATTGCTGGAGCTGCCACCTTTCCACTCCTTCTGCAACTGACATGACTTTGGGTGCTTAGATCTGAAAATTGTTTGAGAGCTGAGCTTTGGGACAATTTTGATTACCATGCTGGAGGTATGTAATCTACCACCAAACTCTTCAGATTTAAGAATTTAAAATTTTACATTACAGTCTGAAAAATACAGGTAAATTCCCAGGAATTTAGTTTATTTGCATGTTCTGCTTGTTTTCCTTCTCCTTGGGTTAAATGTCTGTTAGAAGCAGGTGCTATTGCCTGGTTGTTGACAGATGACACCAGAGGTAAGGAATGGCTGTTCTTATGGATTGCTGAGTTCTGCAGGACAATTTGCATTGAGGTATTCAGGGAGTTAACACTGTAGATCCCACTGACTTAAAATTGGAGATACACTGGAGACTATTCACTAACTCATCCTGCTGGAGTTTTTCACACAGCATCATCAGGAATGACAGCTGCTCTTTTCCTCCAAATGCCTCTGAATCACAAGAAAGAATTATTTGCTCTGTCCAAAGTGATTTTAGAGTCTCTTACCTCTCCCACCTTGGTTTCTGTTTCCTGGCAGAGAGATGCTAATCTAGTCATCCCATGGTCTGAAACAGTTTCTTATCTCTGGTCATCCTAGTCATCCTTTCCATGCTTTTCCAATTCTGCTCTACTCCCTCCAGGTAAGAGGGTCAGAACCATAAGTATTGACTTATGGGAAATCCTTCCTTTTCTAAGTTTTAAAACATTAATTCATTTTGCATTTTTGACTCTTGAGGTTTGACTCATATTGAACAGGCAGTTTCTAACACATATTAGTTATCATCTTAAGATCTCATTCTCTTTATTTTAAAGAACATATCTTTAAAATAAATTCACAGCTTTTCTTGAAGAGTGGTTTGCTTTTAAGTTTTACTTTTTGGACTGTTCAGTAAGATGCCAATGCATAATTTTCTGCAGGTAGATGTTATTTACCTGTGGCATCTTTAATGCAATCTTAGCAGAGAACATTTCTCAAATCAGAATTTTTGATCTTTTGAATAGCGTATCACAAATGGGAATAAGGGCACAGAAGCCTGTTAGAGGAATATGTGAAATTTGATATGCTGTCATTCTAAAAGAAATCATTGATGTTGACTAAAGAAAACAACCCACATCTGCAGGTTTATTTTCCAGTTCCATTGCTATCTGCCTATGTTTATTGGTCATGCTAGAAATTACTGCTTTTCTGCTTAGATTCTCTGTTCTGTTGAACTCTTCTGTCCATACTTGTCTGTATGGACACCTTTCTTTGTTTCTCTGTTCATTTCAACAGAAGCATGGACTCTGTAATTGTTGACTCAGGGAGCAGGTCCATCACTGACAGGAGAGGCCTGATCTGAAGCCCTCGTGTGGGGAGGGAACAGGAGGAACAGAGAGGGAAGAACTTGGATCAGGCAAAAACTGAGAGCAGGAATGTTTGTGTTTGTCACATTCAGATGCTGTTGAGGTTCTTCAGCACTGGCTGGTCCCAGCAGGGGAAGTGCTCCCAGATCTGCTCTGTGTGCAGCAACCTGAACAGAGCCTGGCCATGCTCTTCTCTGTTTCTAGACTTGTAATGGGAGCTCTGTGCAATCCCCTGAAAGGCAGGGTGTTGAAAGAAACAGAAAAATAACAAAACAAAGGCCAGGTGCAGTCAGATGAGCTATTAGGATATGCTGGAGGAAATAAATGCTGATGTCTGGCAATAAAATCTCAGTGAACAGCTCTCTATCCATAATTCCCAAAAAGCGAGCTGAGCAGAATTTGGAACTGTTTGGTTGCAGACGGTGATACAGACAACCTAGAGGTAATTGGATACTCTTCCTGTTAGGAAATGCAGATTGTGTTTTGCCCTGTGAAATGGTCCAGCCAGTGACCCTTTTGGATTTGCTTTGCTTTTCTAACAGCAGAACTGGACCAGTGGGAGCTCAGCAGAAGGATACAGCCACAGAGAATAGTATTGCCCATGGCTTAAAATCTGTTCAAGGGAAATAATGTCCAAAGAAAACCAATCAAAGAACTTTATATTGCTTAGGTCCATTAGGGCTAATTAGCAGCACTGGATGATAAAGTTTTGAAAGCCATGTTAGCCCATAGCTAATATTTGACAGCTGGCACAGGGAATATGGCAGGAGCTGTTTTCCCTTTCTGTAAGGGGAGGGAGTCCATAAAGTTGAAGTGTTTAGTAAGTAACTACATTAATTAATTGCTGCCTACTCTTGTAAGTAAAAAAATCTCAGAATTATCTGGTCTCTGAGGAGAAGAGCATTGACAAATGAAGATTATCTGGACGGTTGCAATTTTGTTTAAAGCTCCTTGCAATGAGCAGGTGTTTGGACAGCTGAGAACTTTCATCTGAGCTTTCCTGAGGGGACTTTGTAGCCCAGTGTGTGCTGCAAGTCTGTGGGGATATATTTGCAGCAGGGCTTGAGGTTTTTCACCTTCCTCTGTACATACCAAAAGGATGATAAAATAACAACTAAAACTTCTGTTTAGTTTAAAATTAAAACTTCCTCTTTATATGTTGCACACTTGTTTTTTAGAAACAGTCTCATTACTTTCTGAATGTGATTTCTGGTGATCTATTTTTGTAGGAAGATGTACTTCTGATGTTTTTGCAGCACAGAGTGTACCAGCACACTGCTTATATAAGCTGGTGCAGGTAAAACTTGCTATGAGAAACAAACCTAAGGCAAGAAGGGCATATAAATGGGGGTTCATTATGCTCCTTTCCACTGCACAGCCAAGGCCCAGGGAGGAGTGGAAGTTAAAGCTGGTTCTTGCAGCAGCAACCCCTGTGTGAGTTGTGGGCTCGGCAGTTGTGAGCTCCCATCTTGCTTGGAGCTTTACCTGCTCACTCTGAGAGAAAGGAAAGGTTTGAAGCTCTTGCCTCCTATCTGAGGAACTGCAGATAAATATCCTGAAGCCTGAAGTGTTTTTTGAGCTGTGGCTTTCAGCTTCCTTACAGACTTGCTGTGGAACTGCTGGAAGCAGGGAGCTGTGACAGCCCCAGCACAAGCGGTGGGGCAGCACTTCCCGCCTATTGAGATCCCAGATGGTGTCTGAGTACCACACCAACATCACATCATGATGGGTTTTCTTCAAACTGGCATCCTGACATGCTTTTAAACAACAGATGCAGGACAGAACCTACAGATTACTGACTCTGTGTATTCTCTACCAATCCCTTCCCATTCTGCATTATATTACCTGCAGAGAGATTGCATCCCATTCATGGCCATGTTAATGCAAAAGTCACCTCTCAGGGAGTGGTATTTAAACCACTGAAGTATCTGTAGTAGTTAATGTAGCAGGCAATAAGAAATAACTTAAGAAATAACAGGAACACAAAACTGGAAGAAGCATCCCCCAAGTCTCTGATATGACACTTGCTGTATCTCTGGCCTGATTTCTGTGCCACCACTGGCCTGGCTTCTCTGTCACATGTGCATTTACAACAATGAACTTGTGCAAGTTACACAATTCACATCACACCATTTCCTAGAAATATTAGAAAAATAAGTTAACCCTTGTGTAATTCATTTTTCAGGAAGGTGTCTGTTTAAATCAGACATTATGATGCTGCTTCAAGGAGCATGCATGCTAAAGATCCCAGTTCTTTTCAGCATTGTTTGTGCTCCTTCAGCTATGTTTGTATCCCAGTAAGAGAGAGAGCCAAGTCTTGATGTGCTTACAAGGGAGAGCAGTGCTTCCACAAGAGGGAAAGAGCTTGAACTACTGCTGGAAGGGTGAGTGGGACTCCAAAATCTATATTTAATTGACATTCAAGATGTAGGTCTTCTTCCAGCCCCATGTGGGGCATGAAAGACTTGTGTCTGTCATGCCATCAATTCCTGTAATACCAACACCCCCTGGATTTCTCCATCTACCTGTGTGGGTAAAAATAAGATGAGTAAAAAAGGTTGTTTTCTATCCCCCTTACTGGTCAGACTAAAAGGGAAAATTATCTGCAGGAATTAGTCTTGTCACACTCTGGAAGGGCTGGTATTTTTTGGGGTGGAGGCAGCACATAAGGGTGCACTATTAATGCTCTGTGTGTTAGACAGCAATGGAATAGAACTGCTCTGTCACTAATATTTGGAAATATGAATAATACACAGAGGCATTTTAAAGTCAGGTCCACCATGTACCACAAGAAGTATCTCTTTTTGTATATGGCTGCTTCTTTTCACACAGTCACCCGTAACATTTACCTTTTACTTTTCTTTCTACATTTGCTTTCTGTATAGTACTCTGTTTTCCCCAGCATATATTGAAAGCACAATCTCTTCATTTAATGGACTCAAAAATCTGCTTCCCTGAAGTAGCCTTTTTAGTTCCTGCTTACTGCAGTCTTTTTATGCTTCAGTTTACAATAGCTCTTTTTTTCCCATGCTCCCCATTTTTTTCTTTCCCAGCTTGCCACATTTTATTTTTTGGGAAATAAAGTATGTATATTTTGTGATTGGGTCCTTTCAGGTGTTTCTAGACCACCTTAAGAGAAATTCTAAGTTGTGCCAAATAGAAAGTTCATGTAAAACTGTTCAGTTTGGGTCCATTTTGCCAGCACCTTTTCCTTCCTTCTTAAATTGTTTAAATCCATGAAATGTTCTAGAGGTTTAAAGATTAAAATATCTTACTATAGGCTAGAGATGTAAAGGCTTAAAGCAAATCCTCTCCAAGTTTATGAGCATAGCAAGAAGTTAATTAAAGTCAACTGAGAAAATACAAATGCTAGGAAAAAAAAAAAAAAATCCGCGTTATTAAGGATTTTTAACTGTGAGTTTCTCTGAGTAAGGGTAGACAGATCCAAGTGAAAGTTTTTACCTTACCCTTCAAAGCGAGTGTTTTGAGATCACAGAAATTATGTGAGATGCAACACACCACAACCCCTCTTTGCCTTAGAGTCTGAATCTGAGCCCCACTCAGAAGGTTTTAGTGCTGCCTGTCCCATCCATGGTGCTGGAAAGGGCAGTTTGTGCCAGTTCAAGGCTTGTGCTCAAGCAGGAGCATTCTGGCACACCTCTTTGGATGTAGCTTTATTTCTGTCTCTTATGTCTGTTTTATGTCTTCTGCCTGTCCGAGCAGTTTTATTTCACTCCTGATGCCTGCAGGAAGAGGGATACTCTGAATTCCCAGAAAGATGGCTGAAAATATGTAAAGCTGGCATGATACATCCCCAGTGTGACATATACAGCTTTCTGTTTAATGAGGTTATGTACTGTAAATGCAGTTTTTAAGAAGAAAAACCTGGAAATTCTAACAGTAAATGTAAATATTCATTTTAATATCCCTGTTTAATCATTCAGGGAAGTTATTAGTGCTAATTAACCATATCCACATAAGTAGGGAGTCATTTGAGACCTCTTGGCAATCCCAAATTGATGCCTGATCAATTTGCAGAGCCAAAGCCTGGATGTTCAACTGTGTACAAGGTTTTCAGGTTTTGCTGTGGGCTGTGTGTGGATCCCAGGTGCTAGAACACTACTGACTCTTGATATGCATCACAGGGAATCAAAATGGGAATAAGGCATCTGTTGTAATCCTAACTGCAAATGCACTGATGTCATAATTTAGTACCTGAGAACTTGTGTGTGGTTACCTAGGAACTGCTAATCTTCATGGTGAAACTCTCTGAGAGGTCTTTTATCACTAATGCACAGAACCTTCATCCTAAATCACAGAATCATACAAATTTTAAATTCTTCATAATTGGTTGGGATGAGACTAGGGACAGGAATGTAATGTTCAGTTCAGAAACCTTTTCCCCAAGTTTACAATAGATCTCAAAGTACTATGTTTCTATGTTTTTTTATCATTTTTAGGACCAGCACCTAGAAACATATCAAAAAAAGGAGCACAGTATAAAAAAGGCAGTAAGTGTGGAAATATATTCAATGTGGCTTCAGATCCATTGTGGCTCATGCTGAGAGACACTTGAGTGTGTGTGGGCTGGTCTGGTGTCAAACAGGTTTGAAAGGGGACAGGCTGTGTTTGAAATCTTCCCAAGCACAGGTAACTAAACTCTGACCTTTTTCTGAGCAGTTCCAGCCTGCATGAAAACTATTACACAACTTAAAAGCAAAGTGAGACTGGTGAATCCCAAATCCTGATCCCAAGTTTCATGTTTGACTCTTCACTGGAACTGCCTTAAAACGTAGCTGAGCAGTTGGAATCAAGAAACGTTTAGGAAGATGCTTGATCACCTCTCACCTTGTGAATGACTTGAACAGAAATGGGCCAGTAGGAAATAGGTGAGCTCGACATTGCAACTCTCTTTTCCCCCTTCTCTTTGCCCTGAAAGGGCAGCAGATCTGAAGTATTCAGGAGCTGCCAAAGGCAGTCTGGGAAGGCACAGTCCCTTTGCTGCTAACTACATCCCCCAGCTGAGACAGTGTGACGTTGTCTGAGCATCATCCTGCAAAATCAGACAGGAGTGTGAGTCACACAGACCCTCCCAGTGCTGCAGCAGGTGGACTTAGATTCAGTTTATGATGGATTAGATGATGGATTATCTTCTACAGAATTGCTGTCTGCCCAGATGTTCTTGTCCCTGTTATTTGCATTGTGACTTATTCCTGTCCCAAGAGTTGTTCTCTCTCCTTATCCTTACCTGAGCGATTTCCAGGCTCTTTGAGTGATCCATGGTTTAAATTGTGTCAGGAACAACAGTGGTCTGCTGAGCCACTGCCATCCTTGAATTAGATTTAATATGCAAATACACATTATAGCATACACTGGTGCAGTGATACACAGATACTTGCCTCAGAGTTTCTTCTCTTGGATGAAGTTGTAGAGCTTGTCCCTTAAATACTGTTTCAAAATCTTGGAACTGTGCTAGACTAGAAATGATTAGGAGTTGTTGCATTATCCAGAAAGGCCTTTTGTGTGTTGCCAGGGTTTGCCACCTTACTGGGATTTTGTACACAGCAGTGGGGAAGGAGGGAAGCTGCTGTGGCCATAATAACTAATAATAAAGAGCACCAATGCAGTGTTTTGGGGCTTTGAGACTGACTGGCTTGGAAAGCACCAGACAATTCTCTTTTACCTCATTAAAGTTCTTCTCAATTAACTTTTAAAATAAGCAGTGGTTTATAAATGTCAATTGCCCATCCTTAATTTGCAGTTAATAGTGGAAAGTTATTGCCTCTGATTAAGATTGGTTGTAATGAAAACAAGCCTGTGCTTAACTTCCTACTGAGTGACCAGTTTTACTGTCTTAGATGTTGTCATTTTGCAGACCTCTAAAGATTCAGGTTCTGCACATGTGATTTTATAAGCCACAAAGCTATCTTGCAATTGAGTTTAAAATTGATTGAAGTAGAATTAGAAGATGGAGGGGAAATAATGTTCAGAGACTGTGTGAAAAGACAGAAAACTTCTGCTTTAGGAAATATCAAATTGAAAATGATTTGGTATTTAAATAGGAAAAGATGTGGAGTGTGTTTGTGTGCAAAATAACTTAAAATCCTGGTGCATACACTGTCTCAGAGGAGCGTGGTTTAGGATGCAGAGATGTGAAAAACTTAGCAGGAAATTTCTAATCCTAAATACGAATATAACCCTTCTCATTGTCTTTCTTAATAAAGAAGATGCTGAAGCCTTCCAATAAAATACTAAGATTTTAATTGAACAGAATATAGGAGTAGATGACATGATTAGTCTTTCTCTACTTGTCCAGTAAGATGTTGATTTTGAGTATTTGAATCTAACCAGGCTTTCCTGGGACCCTAGAAATGCCAATCAGGGATGCCCTGTGACTATAAACCATGGATTATTAGGAAGGGATTAAATCAACTTGCAATACAAAACATGAATCACTTGGCAGAAAGAAGCAAGACAACTGCATGAAAAGCCTTGAGATGTAGCAGAGACTAAATCCCTGGCATTTCAATGGACGGCTGTAGTTTGGAATTTGATGAAAGGGGAGATTGAGATGGCTCCACTGCCAAGCCCAGCTTCAAGCAGCCCAGGACAAACACCTTCCAAAGGAGGTACAAATTGTGCCAGGATTGCCAGGGATTGATGTGCTTGAGGTCAGAGGCTGAGAGAGAACTTGTATTACAATTACTGGGGGGAGCAGGTGCTCAAGTGAGCATTTTTTTTTTTCCAGTAGAACACAAAAGGTACATTGGCAATGAGTGTTACCCTTGTGGCTGATCCTGAGATTCCAGGCTGCATCCTGAGCCTCACAGCCCTTCAACAGCAGCCTGGCAAGCTGAGCCTTCTTTCAGATTTCTGTGCAGTACAAATGGATTTGGTGGGCTGATCTGAGGCTGCTTCATGTACCTCTGGGTTTAGATCATTATAGGCTGCTTTTTCAGGTTCTCTGATTCCTTGCAGCAGACATGGTATTTCTCACCCCTGCCAGTGCTTTGTTCCTGCCTCTAAAGTTGTCAAACTGACTACACAGGCAGTCAAACCCCATCCATTCTTGACAAAGTTTTAAATTATTTATTGCTAACCTCTCGCTGAAAATTAGACTTCTTGTGTCTGTGTAGAAATGAATGAAAATTGACACTTTACTGATTGCTAAAGAAGGCTTGAAATACAGACAGGAGTTGCTCTTAGTTATGTACAGAAGAACATGATGTAATACAGACTTAATATTCCCTTTTTCCTCCTAACCAGTGCCATTTCCCTGGCTACCATTCTCTTCTCCCCACAGTTCCATGGGGTCTGGTCCTGTCACAGTCCTGCTTCACTGCTGCTACCACTGTGCTTCCCTGAGGTGTCTCTACATGAGAAACATAATTAATTATACACAATGTAAACATACTTGTCACTTACAGTCGTGATAATGGAAATTCTCTGCACAGAGGAGGTGGCAATATGGGAAAAGCACTGTCCTGCTTTTTAAGAGTCACAGAACAAATTAAAAAGGTAGATTTTCCTGTAGTACTTCAGAAGGTATTTAAGAGTAAGGAAATGACTAAAAAAATCTCATTTTAAATCGAATGGGATTAGCTGATAGTGTCTGTTCAAATTGGTGGCATGAAGCAGATGTGAAATAATAAATACCAGTTATATATGTGTTGGTGTATATATATATACACACACATATATATGAGCTGTAATAGCACTCCACAGGTGTGAAACAGTGGCCATGCATGCCACAGGGTGCTGAGGAAATTTGGGAAACTACTTTCTGTCCCAATCCTGCTGAGAACAAACACTCTTTTATTCCTCTTTAGTCATGCAGGCACATACAGAAATTAAATGTCTGATTTGTGTGAGAGCTACATTACTAAGCGTGTAAATTCATGTGTTTACCTGAGTGTAACTTGCTTAAAGTCCTCAAGTCACACAATTTGTAGGTGATTGTACAGAAACAGTAAAAACAATATTTTTTTTGCAGAAAATTAGTGATCATAAAGGATCACTGATTAATCTCTTAAAACCCTTGCATGTTACAGCTGTACCCAGTCTTTGTGGGTAGTGAAGAGGCTGAGGGCTTTTATTTAATGTTTCTTTATTCTGAAAAAAAGACCCTGGGCTGGTTCACTCTGGGTTGGGGCTGCTGCCTCCATCCTGTTTATGGCCCATCAACTACTGATTTATTTCCAGGAAACAAAGAATTTACATCTGGAAAAAAAAAAAATACTACAGGGTTCTGGATACTCCAAGCATATGTCTAGAAACTAGATTTTTAAATTTTTTGAAGTTCACTAGTATTTTTAACTAATCAGTGGAGTGTAAGAAAATAAAAAGTCTGAAGACTGCACACCAGGACATTAACAAATTGCATGACCTTCTCTATGTTGTGATTTCCTGTGAGCTGAGACTGATATTTCTCTGGCTTCTGCTGAGTGGAATCCTCCAGATGCCCCCTGAGGCTGGAAGTCTTTGTGGGCAGCAGCTGAGGTGACAGAAATCCTTCTTCTGAGAGGTCACTGTGTCCCAAGTGAACCGTTCCTTTGGGCGAAATTGTGTCAGAAGTTCCTGTCGGATTGTCCTGCCTTGAGGCTGCCATGTAGTCTGTCTTCCTTCAGTTTTCTGTCAGCATCCTTATCCCTTGGATGTGAGCATCCAGAGCACTGTGTGTGTTAAGGCTGCTCCCATGCACATCCTGGGTGCTGCTGTCAGGCAGAACCATTTTGCAGGCTCAGCTTATTCTGGTTTATTCCTTCAGTGCTGGTGAATTCAGGGAGCCCCAGAGCCTCACTGTGGTGTTACAGAGCCTGGATTCACAGGCTGCATCAGAAAGGTGGATAATTTAACTGCCTTATGCTGTTCCAATTGCTTCCAGTGGGCCTAGGGGTGAGCTCAGAGTGGCTGCATGGGGAAGATTTTGTCACAGGGCTCTGATTTTGTCTCAGGTTCTCTGATTCCTTGCAGCAGATATGGTATTTCTCACCAGTGTGTGTGAAGGCTGGATGCTCCATAAAGGTGATGTCTGCCAGGAATTCAGAATGTCAGATGGGGGAATGAGAGAATGCATGCTGCTGCTTTTCTTCCCAGGATGTTAATTCTAGGGTATGGCTAGTTTTATATTTTCCATTTAATACAAATGAATATTTCAGCCTCTTTCAAGCTTCTCATTAAAATAAATTATATAGACTTTCTTATTCATTTCTTTATGGATTTCGAGATTTTCTGACCTTGTCATAAGATTGTTTCTTCTTTTAACTCTTTTTTTTTAATACAGAAAGAAAGTGATTGTCTAAATGACAAGGTCAATAAAAGTCCTCTTTAAGACACATGGGAGCATGAATTTTTCTCAAAGGGGTAGCTTACAAAGAGATATTTTCAATAAGTACAGTCAAAGGACTTAAAAAAGCACAGAGAAAGAAGAAAAATAATTGCAAAGCATATTTTGTGTTAAGTATTTTTAAATTCATGTAATAAGTACAAAGGAAAAACACATTAATTCATCTCCTAATAGGTGTTATGGATCTTTTTTTGGAAGGTTAAAAGTGATCTTCACCTGCAGCCCTGGGTCTGGGGTGCCCTGTAAGGGATATAAGGGACAGACTGGCTTTAACCAGATTAGATTGGTGGTATTTTTGTGACAGGCTGTTCTAGAGGGTCATAGTTTATTCTTGTGCAAGAGCATCCCTGTGAAGGGGCTCAGGGTAATTCCTCAGCAGCTCCTGGGATTAGGGGCAGAACAATGCACTGAAACCTCCAAATGAAAGCATGGCAGCAACAAACACTCTCTGAAAATTCTGTTGTGAATGTGGGGAGTGACTGAGAAGTGTGCAAACAGCACCTGATTCTGCCTTAAAATGTAAGATCTTTAAAGAAAATACTGGGAGTTGGTTTATTTTTCTTTCTTGAGTTACTTTTTCTTATCTTTAATGGTTTTCAGCTGACTGGGGGGCAGCTCTGAAACTGTGTAGTCTAGATCTAAGATATACAGTATTCAAACTAGAAACTGATCTTATTGGAAAGTACAATTAAAAAGATGAAAATATAGATGTTGTCTGATCTAAGACTGAGCAGACATTATTGCAATTTGTAATTGCTTGTGGAGGAGGACTTGGGAGCTTGCAGTTGACGTCAACAGCAAAACCCTAGAGAGTTTGGAAAGAATCACAATTAACCTTTTTCAAAGTAATTTGAATTTTGAAGGCAGAGGAAGTTATCTGGCCCAGACTGAAGTTACAGGAATTTCAGAAGCTTTTTTTTTTTTTTTTTTTTTTTTTTTTTTTTTTTTTTTTT
>WEIU01010603.1:626333-688103 GCA_013389925.1 Aegithalos caudatus | reverse complement strand
TTTTTTTTTTTTTTTTGCCTACAGGTCTATTTTTCTCTGTAGTCTGGAGAACTATGTTTATTTTTTTTTTCCCTTAGTTTTTCCCTTCAATAAAAATGTATGTTCCAGGAGCCAAGAAGAGCTAAATTATACTCAGAGTGTGTCACAAATGTGTAGAGCATCAGCTCCTTTTGCTCCCCTGTATTTGTGTGGGAATGAACAGAATGCAGCAGTATTACCTGTAACCTCCAGCAATTCCTCAGAGAGATGATGTATCTGCAGTAGGTGATGGGACACAGTTGGAGGGCACACCTTTAATTCATCTGTGTTCCTGAGCACGTTGAGACAAGGCTGTATTCCCTGGGCTTTGGCAGCAGGTGTCTGGCAGCTGCTTGATTTTTCTTTTCCTAAGCCACTTCATGGTGATTTATGCTCCCAGGACAGGCTGCTGTAGTCCTGCACCCTTGGGACTGCCTGGAACATACAGATGCTGGGACACAAAACCAGCTTGCCCTTGCAAACCCTCACCTTGTGCAGGCTGATATCTTCAATTAGTGTCATGTATGTGAATTTTAGAAGCTTCAGGATATTCGTCCTCAGCATTTCCCCCTAAGGAAGAGCTGATTTCATGTCAGAGCTGTAACAGGGACACAGAGATACCAGTATTCCCACGAAAGTGGGATGGAACAAAGCCTCTAACATGACTGGAAGTCCCAGGAAAAGAGCTTTACCACTGCCTCACTGTTCTATCTTCCAACTCTTCAGCAGTTCTCAAAATCAAAAGTTCCCTGTTGTTTAATATGATATAAAAATCAGAAATATTAGGGGGAAAATCCTTTCAAGATTTTGTTTTAATCAAAGGATAATCAGGGGTCATCCAAGTCTACTGTAAATTCTCATCAATACATTCAGTAGATTTTAAACAAGCTGAGCAGCATTTTTTACAGGTCGTGATTTTGAGACAGTGTAATTCCCTTTTCTATCTGAGCACAGGAATACTGAAGCCAGACTTGCTTAATGACATGATTATATCACCAGCTCTATTAACTTAAGTGAAAGAGGATCTACCATTATTCTTGCTATGTCTGGTATGTGTAATTACAAATATCAAATTGCATTTTCTAGAATGATTAGAAAACCTGAAGGAGATTTTCAGGAATTTTATGTTGCTTCATGGAGTAGCTTTAAGCCTGTGCTAAAATCAAAGCCACATATGAACTGCACAGGAACTTCTCTGAGGGGGCATTATAAGTAGGGAATAGAATGGGTTTTTTAGCTGCAGCTTTCCAACTACAGCATTTTGGAGACTTTCTCTATGTCCCTCCCAACCTCTCCCATCTGCATGGAATGAGCCAGGCATGCTGAGAGTAGGGACTGTTACCTGCTGACATCCTTTGGATGGAGACCAGAGTGCAGGGAGGCCAGGGAATGATCCTCAAAGGGGCTGTGGGTGTGTCTGGAGGGGAGAGGGAGAACTGCTGAGCTGTACTGGGAAAGGACAAGGCTGTGGGTTAATATTGCCCAGCATGAGACGTGACCAGGGAGGTTGTGCCTGCAGCAGTCACTCTCCAAGAGCTGCTTTCCTGGGAATAGTCAAATTCTCCAGCCCTTTGACAAAGGTGGATGTGAGTGGAAAGAAAATTCCTGTGTTTGTTTGTCCCTCTATGCCAGAGCCATAAATGACAAACAGTTCAGCTTAAGTGCTCTTAGTCAATGTGGTTTGGTTTGTTAAGGTATCAAGTTATATTCTAGTTCTGTGCTCCTATTGCTGTGTGTGCTCAGTAGTTATTTTCATTGATCATTTTGCTATATAGAATTTTGACACAGCTATTTTAACTGGATTTAACCTTTTCTAGTCATTTTAGGAAGAAGGGAATCAGATTGTGTGTTATTGTTTATTATTGTATGTTATTAGAACACTGTCACTCACTGTTGAAAGCTGTTTTCCAGGTATTCAAAATTAGGAACTAAAAAGAAAGCTAATTAATAGGATATTTTAGCAAACTTCTGATTTTGTTTCAACTGTTGGTCTCTCCATTTATCTACATTCATATTTCCTATGCTTATTATCTCATTAAAAAGGAAAATGATATTTTGAAGAAGGAAAATCTATTGTTTGTAATTCTGCCACATTAAACAATCTATTTTTTTTTCTTCTTGTCAGTGATTTTTTTTCTTCCTTGCCAGTCTATCACCTGTGTGATTTAATGTTTTGAAAATAAAGTTTTTGCTCTGTCTGCTAAGCTATCATCAAATAGCACATTTTCCATGATAAGTATAATGAAGAAATTTCAGCACTTACATATTATTGATGGAATTGTGGATTTGGTTTTTGGTTTTGTTTCACTACAAGTCTGAAAAACTGGTTTTGTTAGCAAAATGCAAATTCCTCTCATAAAACAGAAGCTTTTTTCACTGTTGTACTTTAATGTATTTAATAAATAGTCAAAAGCTAAACAAATCCAGATGCTTACTGGTATTTTATGTGACAGCATTGCGACAATTGATAAATATCTTCTGTTTTGTGAGAGCAGCCTTCTGCTCAGATTTACCATCCCTCTCAGTGATTTTTAGTGGAGTCTCAGCTGCATTTCACTGTAGATGGAGCTGTATCACACATAAAACCAAACAAAAAGCCCTATTGCATTTGTTGTTGGTAGTTAAGGGACCTAAATTGCAATGAAGAAAATTCTTTGCTATTTGTCAGTTTCCAGACAGAATAGTGGCAAAAGTAAGGCCAAGAACTTTGTGTGAATGGCTCCTCTCTGAAGGAATCATGTTGGGAAACAGATGTTGCAGTGCCAATTCCACTAAGTCTGCCTTCCCTGCTGGGAAACAAAGGGAATTGTGAGGTGTCCTTTCATAGCAAAGAGGCTGTGTTATTGGGAGAGGTGCAAGTCTCTGCAAATTACAGGCTGCCAAACCCTGTGTCATTGTAAAACCACTGCTAGCTTTCTCTCTTTGCCTTTTAGATAATAAGAGAGCTTGGGGGACCTGTAAGAGTATTTTCCTTTATTTCTGTCAAGATGGCCACTGACAGTGGCACAAAATAAGTGTTGTGTTAAGCACTGACTCTTCTGATTTCATGTTGCATTTGCACTCCCTTTGCAGCAGTGAAACACCCATTTGGATTGGTGACATCAGATGCACCAGCAGCAAGAAAAGCTGGTTGTGCCTCTGAGCAGTGAGGAGTGAGAGGGAGGGAGGTGCAAGCCCTGCATGTGTGGTTATGTGTTCTCTAATGCTGACAGTGGGGACTGACCCTCTCCAATTCATCACAAGAATAGAGGTGATTTTCTGCTTATATGGTATAACCAAGGCCTTTTTCTCATTCTGTCCCCTCTGAATCTTTGGGGTTTCCAAAAAACCCCCAACCCCTCCACACAGATTTAGAGGAAATACTTGAAACAAGAAATTCTTGGCACTTGGATTTCTTTGGGCATTGAGGAGAGAAGGTCCAACAGGGAGGAGATGCAGTGTGGTAAGAAACTCAGCTCTGATGATGCTGTGTAAAGCATGTTAAAGAGTTGAAAAGAAATGTTTTGTGGGTATGGATTGAAAACAGTAGAGAACTGCCCCCAGCGTGGGCAGCAGGGGAGGGGGGGATTCTGCCCCTCTGCCCCTGGGCTCAGGTGAGAGCCCACCTGCAGAGCTGCCCCAGCCCTGGGGCCAGCACAGGAGGGACCTGGAGCTGCTGCAGAGAGCCCAGGGGAGGCACCAGGATGATCCCAGGGATGGAGCAGCTCTGCTGGGAGGAAAGGCTGGGAGAGCTGGGAATGTTCAGAGGAGAAGATTTGGGGTGACCTCATTGTGGCCTTCCAGTGCCTGAAGGAATTGACAGGAAAGGTGGAGAGAGACTGTTGGGAAGGGTCTGGTGTGCCAGGACAAGGGGCTTTGGCTCCCCACTGCCAGAGTTAGGTGGGATATTGGGAAGGAATTGTTCCCTGGGAGGGTGGGCAGGCCCTGGCACAGGGTGCCCAGAGCAGATGTGGCTGCCCCTGGATCCCTGGCAGTGCCCAAGGCCAGGTTGGACTTTGGGGCTTGGAGCAGCCTGGGATAGTGGAAGGTGTCCCTGCCCGTGGCAGGGGGTAGGACTGGATGAGCTTTAAGGTCCTTTCTAATCTAAACCCATCTGTTATTCTATGATTACACCCTGAGAGCTCAAATCACCAGGCTGTCATCCTACCCCCTTGATATATCAGTATCTGTTTGCCCATTTTGGAGTCAGACAAGATTTTTTTCCTCAGCTTGATGCTCATTCTCCCATTTCATGCTTGGATTATATGATCATAAATGATGTGCTCACTTTAAGTGAAGTTTAACATTATAAAAATTTCCTAGTTCACATTCAATCCTCAAAATCTTGTAGCTTAAATAGTTTAACTTTCAGATGCTGAAAATTCCTCAGGTAGAAGAGTTGAGCTTTTGTTTGCAATTCTGGCAGTCTGGGCCATCTGTCTCTCTCAGCCATTTCCCTCTAGAAAGTATGATATTAAACCTCCTGCATCTACACTGGCACAGAAGGGGAAGCGATTTTTCTTTCTGAGACTTAAGTTTTCTAAAAATACTGAAGGGGAGGGATAAAAGTCGAGAGTAGAAATGGCTTGAGAAAAAACATGTTCTAAACATTTAAGCCTTGTGTTATTCAGAGCAGAAGCAGGAACTTTAATCCCCACTTATGGTAAAACCATACAAAGGTTCCTGCTTGCTTAACACAATCCTGATACACAGTTGTTTAATAACTGTAAAAAGGAAAATTCTCCTGGGTGCCTTAAGAATCAGGAGTGTTCACTGGCTCAAAAGTCTCTGAGCTTCTTAATTTAGATCTGCTCTTTTTTTGTTGTTGTTTGTTTGTTTTTTGTTACTTAAAAGAGGTGCAACCCCAGGAAATGAGCTGCTCCATGGGTTTCCAGGTGTCCTTCTGCTTCCAACCACCAGCCACTTTCTTGTTACAGAAGGACATTCCGTTGTAGTCAATTTATTGCTTGAGGACTCAACTCTCTGGATTACTCCTTAAAAGTTTTTGTCAATGCCAGGACCTTGTGAATTGGTGGTTAAGGAATTGTGTCCTAGATTTTTTCTGTTTATCCTGGAATCCTAGACCAGGTTTTTCCAAGCCCAGTCTAACCTGGCCTTGGACACTTCAAGGGATCCAGGGGCAGGCACAGCTGCTCTGGGCACCCTGTGCCAGGGCCTGCCCATTGTCACAGCCAAGAATTTCTTCCTAATAAAGGCATTTGTCTAATCTGTTTTTAGAATCCTGCAGTAAAGGAAGTCTCACCACATTTCTGGTTTAAGAGATTTGCCATTTGGGTTCAAAAAGGTTTTCTTTGCTCATATTTAAGTACTTTGAGACTTTTTCTCTGTCCTTAGCAGAGTCATGACAGGGGACTGGTGATTGCCAGTATCCTTGTAATCTTCTAAGCATTTGAAGAAGGTGGTAGTCACATAAATTTTCTTTTATTATGCTTTTTTATTGTCATGCATCACGCTTTCTAATGATTTTGTTATTCTAGATGGTTCCTTTGGACCAGTTGGTTTATGATTTTATGGCAGTGTAGTGCTCCAAAATGGCTTTTTGAAGTCCTAATGGAGCAAGGGTAAGAGACTCCAGCTTTTCAGTGAGTGCATCATAGCCTGAGCATTGTCTTTATCAACATCATGTTGCATTTATTTGCTCAGTGGTATAATTATTGTATCATGTTTTGAGATTCACCATCTAGTTCTTAGTTTATCTGGGCATCCCCCAAGTGGATTATTCTCATGAGAAATTTGAGGGTTTGGTTGTTTTTGTTTTGTTTCACATTGAATTTAGTTTCTCTGATTTCAGAGTGCTTCCCTCATCTGTAATTTTCAATTCTGTTCTTGTACCCCAGAGGGTTCACAGCCCATCCTAGCTTGGAACCATCCACAGGTTTAGGAATATATGCTATATTCCAACATTTAAGCCTTTGGTGAAACTAAGAACAGAAGTAGGGGCCTATTTGAAATGGCTTTCCTTACTAAGGCAGCTTAGGTGACATTGTGTGTCTTGGAACAGGCTCTGCCCTGTGGGAAGCAGAGGGAATTTTAGTGCAAGGTTGGAAAACGTTGATTTGTCCCTCAGTGAAGTTGGACCAATGATCATCTTTGACTGGTGACTGGTGATATTACCTGTTTCTTACTCCTTTTTGCCCACGTGGGTGGAGAATAATTCATTGTTTGTTGGCATTTGACACTTTGAGGAGCAGTGAGAGTGGTCAGCCCCAGCTATGGCAGTGAGGGAGCACCTGGCACTTCACACCTGAACTCCTTTTTCCTGGCACCTGCTGATGCTGCTGCTGAATCACACAGGTAGGAAGGGACATTTTCTTTTTAAAATACACCAGACTATATCTAAGCTGTTACAAAGGGCACTGACTTAATTTCAGTCAGTCCAGGTTCACTGTTAACATTTTTCCTTCAGCAGTGATTCACAGAGTGGGTTTTCCCCCAGCAGATCAAACTCTGAACTATTAATTTCTGCACATGTAACTTATGCTTCCAATATGTTTTGTTGCCTGGCTTTATTTGTGCCACTGAATTTTGCTCTTTCCCAGTCAAGCATGCTGGACCATCTGCAGGCACTGGAATGATTTGGATGGCACAAATTCAGCACTGGAATGATTTGAACAGCATAAACTCACCACTGCTGTGGATTGAGTGTGCAGGTGCTTCCTGCTGGCACCTGAACATGGGGATGGATGTGTCCATCACAAGTTCTGCACAGACTGTTCCTGTGTGTCCTTCTCAGTGGGGCTGAGGCACAAAACTTGTTTTTTGTAAAGTCAGAAGAATGATTTCTCCTGAAGGGATATGAAATGACCAGATAGAATGTCTTTGTGGGAGAAAAAAATTACTTAAGGATATTGGACCTAGTTCTTGAAGCTGCATATTTATGAGATTACTGAATTATTTTAAAAACTTATATAACACTATAGTTTAAGATTTACTGCATATTTACTTCTATTTGTTTTAGTCCTAATGCCTTATGACACTTATTTCCTTCAACTCTCTCTTCACACAGATAGATTTTGGTCTTTAATTAAAACACCATCATATTTTGACAACACTTCCAAGTAAGAACCCATCAATTTATTTTTACATTTGTTTATACTGAGCAGTTGCGAAATACTTAATTATACATGTTGTATGGCTTCCCCAGTTCTAACAGAAAATCTCTTTTGTCCTGTCTTTTTCAATACAAAAATGCAACTAAGATTATTCAAATAACCCTATTCACTGGAATGACTATGATTAGCAATGTGATGAGAATCAAATTGTAAGAAATATGCTAATGTTTAATTTATTTTTACTGAGCTACTTTGAAGGTCTAAAAGGCAATTTATATGCATTAGTAATAATAATGGTGAATTAATAGATAAATTCATGATGAATTTATAGATAGATAATATAGATAGATATATTATAGATGTTTCCAAAATTCCTCTTTGGCAATGGAGGTGGATTGTGCACTGAGCTGTATCAGTGCTCAGATACATTTTCACAGGTTTAGGTGCCAGTTACTCAGTAGACATAACCAAGCCTCAATTTTCCAGGTGTCCAGCTCTGTTCCCATCCTAGACCCCTCTCTGGGAAGGTGATGCCTCTCTCCTGCTGCCGACCTGTGCCTTCCATGGTGAGTATCAGCAGTTTGCTGGTCACGTCTTCATGTGGAGGGGAAGGAGCAGGGAGCAGGGAGCCAGGAGAGGATCCAGGGACAGGATCCCAGGCTGGGGAGGGAAAGAGCAGGAGAAGAAAGAGTCTGTAAAGCTGGAGCCTAAGTTTAGGGTACACAGTGGGATGAAAGGCAGTGATGCTGAGGTGCCCTGTTTGGGAAGGGAATGATGAAAGACTCATCTCTCTGTGTAACCTCACTGACTCAGAAGGCACTTTGAACACTTGATCTTCATTGCAAACACAGGAAAATGTTACCAATGTCAGTTTGTTCTATTTCTTAATTCATTCACAAATACCTCCTATGATGATTGATACAGGAGACAGAAATTTTAAATTTATCCAAATAAACAGCTACAGCATTTCAGATGGTGTCAGCCATATGGCTGGAAGGCCTGAATGTTTGTATTTTATGTCAGAAATAAACTCTGAGCTATAGAATCCACCGGGGGCGAGGGGGAGGGGGTGACTTTTTGAGAAGCTGTTAAGATCTTTTCCAATCTTGCTCAGGATGTGCACACACACACACAGAAACACCTGTGCACACACCCCCATTTGTGAAGTTGTTTGCATTCTGTTCCTAAAACTTCTGTCCTCTTGTCCAGAAGCTCTGCTTGATGAAGTTCTCAATCTCCTCAGGTTAACTCTTCACAAAAGCTGCGCTGAGAAAATCATTATGTATGTCAACAGGAATTGTAAAATCGTTCGGGAATGAAAAATTGGCATTTGGCCCACTGGCTTCTCTGCAGCATCTGGGAGAAGATGGTGAGAAGAGACCAAACCTTTGAGCTGCATCCTGGCTTGGCAGCCCAGTGAAAGGCTTTATCAGATGAGCTGCATCTTTTTGAGATCTAGAGGAATGACTTTCAGGAAGCAGGCCTAGTAGGTGGTCCCTGAGGTACCTGCAGTCAAAGCTGTCTGTGATACCATGGAGGTGGGGGTATATCCAAGGATGAGGGGTTTCTGTTTCCCCTGCAGGGATATCAGTGTATGTGTTGCCTGTGAGTGGGATGTGCTGAAGAAGAACTCACATGATGGCATTTCTTGCAGTCTGGAGCTAGAGCAGATCCTGATGTTTTCTGAAAACTTTGTAAGAGGATTGCCATACATCCAGTGGCAGTGAACAGTCAGCTTTTGTGCTTCAGACTAGTTTCCTCCTTGCTGTGTATGAAGCTGGTATGAAGTGGCTGGTCATATATAGGATTATTGGGGTCTCCCTGTTAGAAGTCATCTGAACTGTTAGGAATAAGCTGTTTCCTGTTAAACAACAGGAAAATAAAAGCAGTGGAAAAGAGAAGTTCAGCTGGAAAAGACTGATCTCACAGTACAACAGTGTTACTTCCTTTGGGTACAGGAACCACTGCAGATGCCACTGAACAGGCAGCCCAGAACTCCTCCTAAACAGGTTTCCCAGATTTTTTTCCTTGCAGTGGCACTTACCTGGCTTAGGAAAGTTTACTGAGGTAATACTTGGCATAGTCCCTTTTTTGTTGTTTTAGTTCATGAAAGCAATCTCTAGGAAATGGAGCAGCTCCTTTGGCAGGAGAGTGTGTTTGGAGCTGCTGGGAAGGAGGCAGTAGTGGAATCATCCTCTCCTTATCAGCATTGGCCATTTTATGGGCTTAAACTTGCTGATAAATTGTGCACTGGTGATGTTCCTGTGCTGATGTGGTTTTGATTCCCCTCTCAGTTCTCTGGCATGCAGCCTGTGATGATTCCACTGCAGCCTGCTGGAATGGTTGTGTGGAGTTTCTCAAGTAACTGCACTGGAGGAAGGAAATCACAGAGTCCCAGGATGGTTTGGGTGAGAAGGGACCTTAAAGCCCATCCTGTCCCACCCCTGCCATGGGCAGGGACACCTTCCACTGTCCCAGGCTGCTCTGAGCTCCGAAGTCCAACCTGGCCTTGGACACTGCCAGGGATCCAGGGGCAGGCACAGCTGCTCTGGGCACCCTGTGCCAGGACCTGCCCACCCTCCCAGGGAACAATATCTACCCAATATCCCATCCAGCCCTGCCCTCTGGCAGTGGGAAGCCATTCCCTGTGTCCTGTCCCTCCATCCCTTGTTCCAAGCCCCTCTCCATCTGTTTTGGATCCCTCTAGGCACTGGCAGGGGCTCTGAGCCTCCTCCAGACTAAACACCCCCAGCTCTCCCTTCCTGTCAAATGCTGGAACCTCTCAGAGCTGCTGTTTGTCATCTCTGTGCTCTTGGAATATTTGGATGCCTGTTGGTCTGGCCTGAGTTGAGCCTTTATTTTTTGTTTTGCTCCATGCTCCATCAACATTAATCCTTGGAGGAAACCCAGCTTGTTTGGAAGAAGTGAGGTATTAATATATGTCTGGTAGAAATGTCCAGTTAGTTCTGGGTCAGGTATTATAGGTCTAGAGCAGAAGGAATGGAATAAGAATTTCACTGCTGGGATTCTTCTCAGGGTGGTTCAGGAGAAAAACAAGCATAAACCTTCACACTGGGATTGTTGACTAAATACTGGAAAGGAAGAAGCCAGAAGCAGACATAGGCACTCATCAGAATTTCAGTCATATTTCACTTGCCAAATGATTACGCCTCATGAAATTCACCCTTATAGCCCCCCAGCTCCACACCCCATGTTTGCTGATGGGGTAGCAGATTGTTGGCATTTTTCAGGTATTTGTGTTAGTGAGCCTGAGACCTGTCTGGGAACTTTATGATTTGTTTTTTGTTTTTTTATTTGTGTTTGTTTTTTTTTTTTTTGATTGATAGTCAGACTCTCCTGAGATTTTTCTGGGATTTCTAATGCTTTCAGAAGTGCTTCTGTCTCCTTGCTCTGGTTGTTGAGCCTGCCTTGCCTCTCAATTGCCTGACACGAGAGGCAGCTCAGGATTTTAATATCAGCTGTCAGCAAGAGACTGGAGAGCACGTTGGAGCACTGAGAAGTGTGGATTCTTCAAAAACCTTTTCATTACAAATTCTTCAAATGGAGTCTCTGACCTTCAGGGGGAGAAGGGGAAGAAGGAGTCACCTTCCAGCACAGGTGTGGAAACCTTCTGAAGAACCAGTCAGAAATGTCACTTGGGAAAAACTGGATATGCACCTGGCAGAGATAATTATGGGCAGGACATGTACATACATTGAAGGAGTGGGCTTGGAGTCAACCACTTTCTTCAGTGCTTTACTGTCTTTAAAGTCATGTTGGGACAGACACACACTGCAGAAAATTATGGATTTTTAAAAATATGCTTAGAACTGATATGTAAGCTTAATTTTATCTGACTTAGCGTTCTGCTAGAGTTACTGAAGTGGCTGAATTTCATCTTTTAAAATCCCTACATGGTGTGCTATCCACAAATGGCTAAAAGCTGTTGTTTTTATTAATTCTGACTTGTGTAGCTCTTGGTGGCAGAACTTCACCATGGTTTGAGTCTTGTCTCTGAGGTGCTCCATTCCTGCCTTGGCATTGTATTTTTTATTTTAAATTATGTAAGCTTTACTTGATGAATGACAGCGAAGTATTCAGTGTTCTTCAACAAATTTGTACTAAATTAACTTAATTACCTCTTCCAGAAGTGGTGGAGTTATGTGGTTTCACATATAAGGAGACAAAGCCCTTCTCTTCCCTTATTTACAAAAACAATCTGGAGGGAAGAGGGAAAGTTTAGGCTTTTAACAGATAACACCAGACATTTGCATGATTAAAAATTCCAAATCCTACATCCACCCAGAAAAAAACAATTCCTTTTGAAGGAAAAAAGAACATATGTTTTAAAGTTCTACCCTACAGTCTTCTAGGCGTAGGGCTGCCAGAGAGGCACAGTTTTTCAATGTGCTCTGCTGCTGTGAATCATTTTATGGCTGATGTGACTAGTGTCCATGAATTCCTGGGAGCTGTGCTTGGCTGGAGGCAGTGGGATAGGTCTCTTTGCCTGGGTGCTGGCAAAGCCCAAGCCAAAATGGGACAGCTATATCCCACTGAGAGTGAGATAACCCTAAAACTTCACAGGGATTGTGAGAGATGACTGAGTCACAGAAGTTGGCTTCAATAAATGCTGGTTTTAGAACCACCACAAAAAAAACCCCAGCCTCTAATTTGTGATGCTGATTATTGAGTGAGTATTCACATGAGCCATGGTTGTAGAAGCTCCTCCTTCTGCTGAGGCTGTGAGAGCCCAGCACCAGGCAGGAAAGTCCCTCAGCTGGTGTTCCACAGGAATCCATCAGGAGACCTCTGGCACTCTGCTGTCACACATACACCCTAACATCCCAGAGTGGAGTTTGGGATTTAGCAACCCTGGATAGCATCACAGCCAAGGCTTGGTAGCATGACTTCTAGAAGGAAAGGACAGAAGGCATCTTTAAAGCAAGATGAGATGAAAATGAGATGTAATCTCCCATAGAGCTTTGTTTCTATGATTTATTCCTGGATAACCTGCAAGAACATAGGATAAATTTTCCATTCTTCTGTTCTTGTGTGGAGCTTAAACTTCTTTTGTGCTTGGGTAGGAAATAAGGTGCTAGAAAGTAAGTTTTCTGTTACTGTGGAAAGAACCAAAAGAATATTTTTTGCATGCCAGGAGAGTGTGTTCAGTGGCTTAATTAAGGTTTCATTTCAGTCCTTGGAGTGTCTCTGCAAAGGCCTCCCAACACAGGGTAATACATCACTAACATGAAATTCTCAAAGTAAAAGAAAGGAACAAAAACCCACCACCACCAACCTCTGAAGCCATGAGGCACAATTTCAGTGTCTCCAGAAGGTGTTTTGTTCTCCCTCTGTGATGCTGCCCCTGATCCTGTCCCACAGTGCCACACGTTCTTGCTGTGTCCCAACTGAAGCCCCAGCTTCCAGCACACAAATGTGTGTTCCTCAAAGTCCCTGCATGGCATCCTCATTCCTGGGAATGAGGGAGGGGCAGCTTCCTGCCTGGGAAGCAGGGAGGGGCAACATCTTGTACTTGGCATTCCACTTCCCTGCCCAAAGCTTTTGTCCCTCTCCCACAGAATGCTGCTGCAGTACACAGGAATGGGGCAGGAGAGGGGTGTGTAATCCTTGGAGGGGCAATGGAAGGATTTGTGTGAGAGTGAAGAGGATGAGGAAGATATCTTTATCTGAGCTGTTCAATGTGGAGAAACAGCACCTGTTGATAAAAGATCTTCATCTCTTTTGTGGAGCAGAAGATCAGTGAGAGACACAGATGCCATGGAAAGTCAAGGAAAAAGTTATCTTCCCAAAATATATTTTCTCAGAGGCTCAGAGGGTGATTTCAACACCCTTTTGTGGCTGGCTGTGGCTGTCATGAAGACTCTAAGACACCTGTCACTCGGGCAGTTTGTGCAGCTAGAAGAGCACGATCCCATGCCTGCTGTTCATTTGGTTTCCAGATCAGAACCGTGCCTGGTAGCAGCAAAGCTGTGCTGTGACAGGTCCCTTCCCCAGCACCTCACTCTTGCCTCACTCACGAAACAAAGCAGGATTTGGGTCAAGTGCTTATGAAGTCAGTCATCCATATGGATTGCATGTCTGGGGGAACATGAATGTTTAATCAGACATTTGTTAGCAAGCTAAAGAGGCGACGTTGTGCCAAGCACTGAGCTGTTGGAACATTCCCTGCCTGCTGTCGCTATGGAAACAGCCAACAAATGCCTGCTCGGGTTATGTCAGCACTGGAGCTGAAGGAAAACCTCCAAGCCATAAATTCTGATCATCAGTGGCTGGGCTGGAACCAAAGAAGGTACTGCCATTTTCCAAACCTATTTGTCTGCCTGACTGATAGGTTTCTTCAGGAGCTCTGTCAGTCATCAAGGAGTAGAAATGGATAGCACGTCCATCAATCGTATGGACTGAATTTTAATTGCAGTTTCTGGGCAGAAATATTCAGCTTTGCTCGAGTTGGTCCAAATGTGTTCATTAAAAACTTAGTGAAGGATATATATATATATTTCAAATAGCAAAATACTCTGAGCCAAGTGCTTCTTCTGAGGAATACATCCCTTGCAATGTTAATTTGGCTAGAGAGAGTAACAGCCAGGCTGGCCACCATAGACTGTTTCTGCTGGGCTCCTTGAGAACTCACTCTTTTTCATAATGGCAGTATTTCATGGCATGGCCTAAGAGGCTTAGGGCCAGTGTTGTCTTAGGGATTCCTCTGGAAGAACCCTGCCTTCTCTAAGGGAGCCTTATTTTCCCATTAACCCAGCTCCCAGTTCAAAATCACACAGGGGGATTTGCACTAGTGCCTTTCCAGTCGATGCCTTTTTCTTTTCTCCTTCATCCTCTGAGTAATTCTGTAGAAGCAGCTCAGGCAGAACCTTTCAGAGGCTGTATTAAAAAAGGAAGATAATTCCCAGTGGCCTCCCTGTCTTCCTTCCTCACCAAGGATCTGTGCTGGCTAAGAAGCTGAGGCTTGATAAATGTTTCCATTTCCCCCCACATCTGCAATCTGCCTTCTCACTTTGTTCTTGGGGAGAATCTAGGGAAACACATAGCCCTTAGGAGCCTTATCTCCCTGAGCTGAGGGGCACCTGGAGGATCAGAGGCAGCTGGGTAAGCCCTGCTGGGTCTGGTGTAAAGCTGGCAGGTGAAGCAGTCACCTGGGACACCAGCAGATGTTGTGCTTTTGGACTCTGTCTCTGTGTCTCTGTCTCTCCCTATGGCCTAGCTCTGAATGATTCATATAATCTGCAGCACACACAGTTGCAAAAATTATCAGAGGAATCTTATTTCCAAATTTATATTGCTTATGAATTAATGAGACTGCAGAATCTGGCAGACATACCTAAAGACTTTTTACTATTTTATCTCAAACAACTCTGAAGATTTATTCCTAGAGTTGTACCTTAGTACATGGAATCTCTGGAAGGAATTTAATGGGAAGCATTTCATTTCCAGATTACATTGTTTTAGAAAATTCTGTGTCATAACCTGTCCTGGCAGGACTCTAAGTGGATACTTTCTGTCTTTTGGGTAGGATGTGTAGGCACAAGATCTCGGAGCCCTGCAGTGTCAGAGAGTGACTGGTGCACTGGCAGGAGAAGCTTTAAAGTCATTCAAGTGCCATCCATATTTTATATCTTCTGTCTTAGACACTTTGGGTTAATTGAATATTAGTTATATCCTTGGACTGTACTGCAAACCCTCATTTTTTCAACAAAGCCCCTCGGTAGATTTGGACAGTATCAAACTGTTGATAATCTGGAAAAAAAGGATTAAATGGAAGTGGGGTTGTGCAGACAATTTATCAGCCTGCTTCAAATACACCCTGCAGGGTCTCTTGCCAAGGTCCTGTGCAGCTGAGAGGATCCTGTGTGCCAGCTACAGTGACTGCAGGTCACATGCACTGCTGTAATCTTGTGGCTTTTAAATGTATTTAAATGTATTTATGTCCCAGAGATTTTAATCCTTGCTTGATATTAGGCTGCTGAAGTAGGACTTGTGGAAGTAAAGACATGAAGGAGCTGGAAAGTCACTTTGGTACAAGTGAAATGAAAAATACATGTACTTCATCTGTAAAGCTGAGGTAAACTGTCCTTTTAAGTAAATTAAAATTAAAAAGCCCACTGTTGAGTTGTACGGATTGCGTAGTTGACACACTTTAAAATGACTCCATCCTCTTTAAAATTCCTGTTTAAAAAAAAAAAAAAAACCAACAAAAAACCCCAAAAAACAACAAAACCACTTCTGGAAAATAAATTTAATAGTGCTTTAAGTACTTCTTTTTTTGCCAGGGGATAACAATGTTCATCCACAGGTGCAATGTTCAGTTACAATGTTAAAATGCACATAGCTAAATAAAGACCTGTTCTGTTTCCCTGGGAGTAAACAGCCATTTATTTTTTTTCATTGTTATGACCTGAAATTGCCACATTTTTCAGAAGTAACTTCAAAATGAGCTGTTGGTACATAGCCTTTTGAAAAATAAGGCTGATTACTTGATTGCCTACATTTTGGCACCCATATTGAACACCCCTGCTATATTATTCTACCCACACAAGACAATCATTCCTAGAGGACATGATTGAGACAGCACAGAGCAATTCAGAGATGCGTCTCAGGGGAAAACAATTTCTTGTTATTTTCATGAAAACTTGATGGTGATAGCCAGTGCTTTGTGAAAAGTGGCCATGGAAAACACTTCACAGTGCTCTCACTAGAAATTTGAAAAATTCTGATCTATGGCCAGTGTAGCAAGTTCCAACTCCCTTTTGATATGGCAGTCTGAATGGTGAGGTGAGCAAAGAGGAGTTCTTGTATTTGTGTCTGCATGTTGGTGTGGACTTATTGTACCTCTTCAGGAATGGTGGAAAATAAAATGGCTATGTTGTTGGTTTTGGAAGACATGACTGAAAATCATCTCCTGCTTTTCAGGTGGATAAAGGGTCAAACCCTTGTGTAGTGTTTTTTAAATCAGTATGTATCTGTTTGTCTGTCTTGAGGGATTGGGGGAAACCCTTAGGTTAACCTGTTCCATGCTGGTCAGAACACTGCTGTGCTGGTTCCTGTGTTGATGGAGTTGCCCAGCTGGTACTGCCCCTCTGAGTTTGGGGTTAGTGGAACAGGGAACCCCCTCAACCATCACAAAGAGCCCAATGTAAAGAAGCAGATTTTTAAGGAAGTGCCTTAGCTGTGGTTTGGCCATCCTGGCACCCAGAGTGTGTATTTTAGGAGGGAAGCAGAGTCCAATCAAATCTGACTGAAGGTGTTCCACAGATCTGGTGGCATTGAACCCCTTGCAGAAGTTCTGGGGAGTTTGTTGTTGGTGCCACCCAGAAGAGTGGTGATGACCAGGTACAAACCCCTTGATGCTGCATAACATCCTCATGAGAAGTCCTGCACATAGAGGAAACAGAGGGAGAAGAGAATAACTGTAAATATATGATTTGTGGACTTGTATTTTTGACAGACACATGAGTTTTACACGGAAAATACATTTGGCTGTTGGTCTGGGAAGATGAGATTAGTCTATTCTACTGCATACAACTCTTACATGATGGTCATATATTGTATTCTGATGACTATGACAGCATTAAAATTGAAAGGCGAAGAAGTATCAGAAGCATCTGTTGTTTCTCCCCAATCCAAGCAGTGAATAAACCAGAAATTGGTGCATCATTTCACTGCTGCGAAGTTCTGTTGTATTTCTCTTGGTTACTCTGCTGGTGCTGTGGTCCAGCCTGGCCATGACCCAGGGCTGAACTGGTGTTTTCTGACTGACACTTGGGTACCCTCTGCCTTATCCCTAATCCTAGAACACCGTGGTTGCTGTGTCCTGATGCTCAGTCTGTTTGAGAGACAAAACATGCGGTGTCAGAGAGAAAAGGGAGAGCAGACAAGAAGCAAGAGGCAAGAGATGAAGGAGAGGAAGCAAAGGGTTTTATCACAATTACCTGGGAGCTGGAAAACTCTCCTCCAGAAATTCACCATCAAGACCACAGATGGAGGCAACAGCCTGTCTAACAACTTTCTCCAGGAATAAATCTTCCAAGAGCATGTGTCTTGCATCCCTGAGCTTCTGAGATGAATTGCAGCCGTAAATGGAAAATAAGTTAATCAAGCAACTTTAATTGCTCTTTAGTTATTATGTTTTGGGGCCCTTTCCATTTATAATGAAAATTTTCATGGAATCTCTGTGTGATATGACTGCTGTATTAGTTATTAGTTCTACTTAATGCCAAAAGTCACACATCACCAAAGTAGAGGGTTGAGGTGGATATTGAACATGTTTCTTACACTCTGTGTTTGTCATACTTTGCAATTCTGTGTTATTCATTGTAATACCTAGTGCAGAGTTTGTATTTTCACTAAGCTCCTGTTCCTGCCAGGGTGTTACTGCTGCTTTTACATCTTGCTGTGCAGTCCAGAGTGATGGCTGGGGAACACTTGCAGCCTTTTGTATTTCATCAAATTGTTAATGGATTCTGCTCAGATGGCTGACCACTCCATCACAAGCAAATTATAGCATTCTCCAAAGCCTTTTTAAGTTAAATAGGATTGATTAGTGACAGGGCAAAATGTAAATGCCTGTTAGGATTTTTCTAAGTGTAGTACACTTAAATTTAGTGTCTGACTGTAATAAGAGCAAAAATTATAGATGGGACTTGAGCCGCCACTAACTATTTCTGTTGCTTATTAAATTAGTTATTAAGCAGTACTCTATCATTTAATGTAATAGAAACCTCAACCATTTGTTTTGGTGCATCTTCTGTGTTTTATAAAACCATTTTCCTACATTTACATGTAATTCACCAATAAATGGGGTTTGTCTCTGAGAGACCTAAGAAGGAGGCTGAGAGATCATGGCTTGTTATTACACTTTAAGGAGACAGTTCTGCTGGGGTGAATCAGCCTGGGGCAAGGGGAAGGTGTGTGAGGAACTCTGCTGAGTGAGGGTGAGGTGTTTCAGGTCCTTTCTCATGGTTGCAGGTGCTTCATTGATGGTGTTTGCAGAGATGATTCTTTCAGGTGGAAAGAGTTAAATGCTTAAACCAACAAAAAACCGCTTATTTGTAGACACTGAATATTCTACTCATTCACCTCCCTTGTAAAATTGCTTTATATCCATGTGAATCTGTTTTTATTAGAGTTCTTTTTTTCTTTATACACCTGAACATTGTTTAATGTTCTCTGGCATTTCCTATCATTTCAGTTAAGCACTCATTATTCAAGGAGCTTCCTCAAGCTCCCTCTCCACGTGGGTACCTGTCAGTTTGGGGATTTACACCACATAAAGAAAGGTATCCAACTGTTGATGTTTGGTTTGTTTTACTCTCTCTTTTGTATCACTTCCCAGGAAGCTTCTCAAACCTGTTCTCTTGATCTGCTGTTGCTCTTAAATTCTGTCCTCAGATGCATATGTATGGCTTCAGCTGAGAGCCAGGAAATCCCAGCAGATGCATGAGACACTGAGAGTGGGGGCTAGGAGGGGTCCTTTGGAGGCTGTTTCACTGACACACTTTTTGTGGGGCTCAGGATGCAACACAGTGCCACTGAACAGGCCCATGGCCAGTGCTGCACCGACTTCCTGGGTCAGTCTGGCTGGTGCCAGCATCTAGGAAGCTGAGAACAAAAAAGTCTCCTTCGTAGGAAGCAGTTAAATGCCATTTTGTTTGCTTAAAAGACAGTGGAACAGAATGTAAATGGTCAGAAGGTGTTTTTATTCCTGCAGTATCATGCACAGGGACACTGGGAAATGACCTGACTCAGAAATCCTAGAAAAGCTGCTTCTTTTGAGAGTTTTCCAATAAGATTATTAGGTGTGATGCTGTAACCACATTTCCTGCTAGAAGCCAAAGTTCCCCTGCTTTTATTCTTCATCTAATGTAAGGTCTGTTGGGACAACCAGGCCGATCTTTTCCCTTCCCACTCTTTCCCAGGGGGTTGTGATGTGACCACACACATCTCTATGTGTGAAGTATTGTCATACAGTCTATGGCATACAATAAATTAAAAAAAGATGTTTTCAACTATTGAAACACACTGAAGTTTCTCTTAGCAGACTCTGCCTCTTGTCATACAGTGGGAAAACTGACCTGGAGAAGAGTTGCACAGCAGGAGCAGGGAATGGGAAGTGTAATGTTGTGAGGGGACTCACTGGTGATCCAAGGAACCCTGAACAAACTCAGTGTAATTTTGTCTGGGGACAGGCAAGAGCACCTTTGGTGGAGGATGTATGTGGGTTTATCCTGCCAGTGCTAACAGTGAACTCTGGTTTTAGGATCAGATTACTTTATTCCCTAATACATTTTAAAATGCTTATACAGATTGAGCCTGTTCTAAGTATCAGGATACAAGGATGGATCCCTGGGGCATGAGGAGATTAAGGGTTTCTTTTCCTGCCTAAGAGTCAAAATACAAATGCAATACAATGAAAACTTGTTTAGCTCACAAAAGGATTACAGGGTGTTCCAGAGATTTTAATCCATAGAGAATTCCTAATTACTATGATAATGATTTTTCTTGCAATAGTTCATAAAGTCTTTGCTGAGCAAAAAGAGAAAGTGTCTTGTATGCAAAGAAATTCAAAGGTTTTAGTTTTATGTTCATAATTACCCTATAAGTGATCACACAGTTGATAGAAGGCCTGTTCCATCTCGCAGATAGGTCAGTAACTGTAGGGAAGTAAATGTGAGGAACAACCTTTTTGGAAGGTTTGTTTTAGTGCAGACTCAGTGACTGGGGGTAAATTCTGGCTTGTGTGGAATGTGGAGTGGTGCAGGGGCTGCATTCTATAGACCAGCTTTTTCTACTGTCCTGTTAAGTTAAAGGTACAGTTTATAAGTGACTTTAAGTGGTAATGCTGCCAGGTTCTGCAGTTCCTGTTGATCCATGCAAACACCCCAGACAAGAGCTCAAAAGAGCTTACAAGGGTGATATGCTTTTGTTGTTTTGTTTGGTTCTTAAAACAAAACAAAACAAAAGAAACCTCCTATACCACTGACCATACAGTGTCTCCAAAACACTGATAGAGATGTAGATCCCCACACTGAGTTAATCTGACATCAGAGGTGAAGACCACCCTAAGTTGCCTATTTTGCCACTTTCCCAGACAGAATCTCCCTTTTATTGCTCACTGCCACTTCAGCCTCCTGTGCATCTTGTATTATACTACAGATCTTCCCATATGCTTTTTGATACTGCCTATTGAATGATGAAATCCTTTTGTTCTGAGAAAAAAACAACTAAAGGAATAAAAATACATAACACTATCAGTTTTTATATCCAGACTAACTAGTGGGATGTAGGATGAGAAGTATTTCTTGTTTTTGAAGATTAGCCAGCCTCGAATTATTTGACTTAGAGAAGAAAGATCTTTAGGAAGTAGGTAATTTTAAAGCTGCATGACTTCCTGTATCTTCAATACTGCCTGCATTTGGAGAGAAGATATGTGAACTGCATTGAAAATTTCTATGGAACTTCTTTTTAAACAGTTTGTGACTTCAGAATATTATTTCCAGTCAAGATTTAATCTCTGCAGTTATTTCCATAAAGTATCTGTCCTATAATAGGTAGATTATCTTAATATTTAAATTTTTAGATAGAAATGGTTTTGATGTGGGTTTCACCTACATGCCAACATTTTTATTTATATTTTTGTGAGCAAACTTACAGGTAAGATATTGTTGTAGGTCTGAGAATCAAGGATAAAAATCAGGTTTGCACCTATTTCTAATAGACTTCCATCTTTTTTGACTGTTCAGATATAAATAATAACCATGTATCTCAAGGGAGCCTGCAAGAAAGAGAGAGAGAGAGAGACTGTTTTCAGTAAAGGATGCAGTACCAGGAAAAAGGGGAATGGGTCCCCATTGCCAGAGGGCAAGGGATGGATGGGATATTGGGCAGGAATTGTTCCCTGGGAGGGAGGGCAGGCCCAGGCACAGGGTGCCCAGAGCAGCTGTGGCTGCCCCTGGATTCCCTGGCAGTGTCCAAGGTCAGGTTGGACTTTGAGGCTTGGAGCAGCCTGGGACAGTGGAAGGTGTCCCTGCCCAAGGCAGGGATGGGAAGGAAATGGTCTTTAACATCCCTTCCAACACAAACTCTTTGGGGTTGTAGGACCATGATTCCATAATTTGATTTCTTAGAATAATTTATTTATATTTAAAATCTGAGCATAGCTCAGATTTTAGGTTCAAATGGAGTAATGGAATATAATTTCAGTCATTGATTTTCTTCCTACCTCCATTTTTTGACTCCCCAGCCCTGTCCTGTTGCCTGATTCTGCCCTTTGCCTCTCTTCCAGGGAGTCCTTGGCCATTTGGATTCCGCCAGCAGTGTTATGGGAGAGCCTCAGGCAGCAGCTGTGACAGACATAAAGGGAACTGTAGCACAATGCTAGAAGTATTTAACAGGTACTTTGTGAAGTTCTTTGTAAATGGCCACAAATGGTGAGTTTGCTCTCCCTCCCCTCTGTCTCAGGGCAGGGATCTGCACAGAGGGAGCTGCTCTGTCCAGGAGGGAAGGGCTGGCAGACTCAGCAGGACTTCAGGCCAGGCCACAAGCACTGTGCAATCGTGCTGTAAGGAAGTTTTTCATGGTGAATTTCTGTGTTTTGTCTGTCTTAGTAACAGATGCCATTATTTGTTGGCAAAAACTGACATTTTACATCAGCAATGAGATGTGTAGATTGGCAGACTGACTCATGCCTTGAATTTGCTCACCAATGTGTATCTGGAGATGATGCTGCTGGTATTCACTTTTAGTTTGTTTGTTCATGCAGGTTGTTTCTTGCTAAGCTGGATCTCATTTTTTCTTCTATGTTTTAAGCTGTAACTTGGGAATCACCTCAAAGTGATGTAAGGGTTTCTCACTTGATTTCCTCCCCAGCCCTGCCCCAGAAATGACCAAAAGGCTTCCTGGCCCTTCTTGTGGGCAGCCTCAGAAGCTGGAACCTCCCAAATTCCTACTTACACCAAAACTGGGGTCAGATCCAAGGATAGCATGAGTGCATGTCATGCTGAACAGTATGTGAGCCTTTCTCTCCATGCCCAGCCATTTCAGTCTCATTCAATCTCAGATGATTTAATTTGAGAAGCAGTGTGTCAGTGAGGAGATTTACTGGCACTGTTCTGACTTAAGAAACAAGATTTGTTTTGCCATGGTTTGTTTGTGGGTTTTTTTTGTTTGTATGTTTTTTGGTTGTTGTTGTTGTTGTTGTTTTTCTTTTAGTAAGTATGATCAGCCTCTGTGCTGAAATCTCCCCACTGTCAGGTAGATGCAGGTCTAGAGAAATTTTAAGTGGTCTTGAGTGTTAGAAGAATGATGTTTATTCAGTTTATTTTCTTTTTTATACTGCTTAGTATAGAAGTTATCTTTTTTTGTGCTGTATGAATACCAGTGTGATGGCATTCACTGGTAATTGTGGAAAATGTATTTTCTACTTTTCCTCCTGACTTGAAAGACATTGCATTATTGTTTTATATGAGTGATAAATGCTTGTCTCCTTGTGTTACAGTTCAATTTTCATTTTCAATTTCTTTTTTGTCACCTCCTAGATGTCTTTAATGTATTCCAAGGATTTTGAAGATTATGTTAATTCAGTTCACCCACAGGGTGTCTGTTGTTGGTTTATTCTGGAAAGCCTCTTACTCTGTCTCTTGATGTGAACAACAGCCTGGTCCTCTGGTGTCCTTGGTAAGGAGGTTTCCATGTCATTTTGTAACCTGCCTTTTTTGAAAACAAGTTAGAAATACTTTGTCAGTGGTAATTTATTGTGACCTTCCTCTATCTGGGTGGACACAATCATTTGGATAATTTGCACTTTGACTGCTGTTGGTATCTCTTGCTTACATTCCCAAGCCCTCTTACAACCCATTGTCCTGGTTTGGAAAGACAGGTCTCTCCTAGGGAAGGCAGGAACTTCCCTTGAAATGGAGAATGTGAACCCCCTCCCTCCCAATTATTATAATTTTGAAATTAAGGGGCTCTCAGGCAAAGATATGGGGATAGGAAGAACTGTTCTTTACTAGGAGAATTAAAATAAAACTGTAGTAGTATAAAAAACCAAGCAAACAGAAAACACTGACAGAGTCAGAACACAGCCTGACCCTCTGTTGGTCAGGGTGTTGGTGGCATTCCAGTCAGGTCCTCCTGCAGTGACAGATGTGGTTCTGTTGGAGCAGTGATCCTGTAGGAGGGTGCAGTTTTCCTCTGAAGGCCCAGTGGTGCTGAGATGGGTCTGGTCTTCCTCTAGGAATCCAGTGGAACCAGGCTGTGCTGGAGTTCTGAATCTCAGGTTTTATCCAGGTGGGAATGCTTGGCTCCTCCCTGTGTGTGGAGCATGTCCCAAAGGGATGATGGAATTGTATCAGTCCTGCAGTGAGCCTGGATGGCCCATGGACAGCAGATATCCCCTGGAGGGAGGATGGGTGGTGGAAGAGATAAAGATAAAACACTGCCCCAGCTGATTTAACAGATGATGATGGAATAGATACTTTGAGTGACATCTTGCACTGCAACCCAAGACACCCATTGAGGGAAACTGCCACAGAAACAAACTTCAGTGAGGGCAGAAATGTGGTTTGCTCCAGTACTGGAATGAGGAGAAAAATTGGGCCAGGAGTTCAGTATCTGTGCTGTTCAAGGCCATCAAACCCCTCATCAACCCTTGGCAGTGAGTGCCTATGTCATACCCGAAATACAAGAACCGATATATTTTATAAATTATAATGATGTCAGAAGAACCATGGAAATTCTTAGTGCCTGTATGAATGGCTAATCCTCCTTTAGGTCTGCAAAACTGTTGACCTCACTGATCCTTTAAGTCAGTGAGCAGCTCAGGCTCATTACAGGTAATGTTAAAAACATGCTTCTCTGAAGTTTCAGTTTTCAGCATTTGTCTTTAATATTGTGTATCTCTTCCCATGTAAGATGACTGGAACAAGATAAACTGAACCACAACCACATTTGATTTATAGACTGAAAAGTCCTTTATGTTTTTATGTTGGATTTACAGGATTTGTAGATTTTTCAGGAGACCCTTAACTGGAAGTGAAAAAGTGAGGGAGAAAGAAAGATGCCACTGAATTAGTAAGATCACCTCATTTTGTCCTTTAGAATATCATTCAGGATTTTCCTGATAAGGAAATAGCTACAAAACATTTTATTTCAGTGTCAACTTGGTATTTCTGGAAAATCTGGGGATTGCCAGAATTGCTGCTACACTGGTGGGCATTAAAAGATCTGGGGTTCCATGGAAATTGCTCCAGCACATTCAGCAGCAGCTGGAGATGTGGCAGTCAGTCTGCAGCAACACAAGAGTGAGACGTGGTCCCCTCTTGGCCGATTGAAGACATTGAGTCTAGCTTTCAGTTCATTTGGTAGATAAAAAGTCCTTTGTGTAACTTAGATTTGAATCAGTTTTGTTCTCGGGATCTCTCTTACCCTTTATTAGTGTTAGTGTCTCATATTCTTTTGTGAAATTTTTACTGCCTGTTAGGAGATTTCTCATTGATTTCTCATAAATATAATTGGTCATCTTTGATGACTCATTTGCAAGCAAGGAAACAGCAGCAGCAGAATACAGAGTTTTTGTCCCTCAGTCACCAGTTTACTTCATTCAGTGACCTTGTGTACCTAGGCTAATGGGCACAGGAACAGATCTTTATTGCAATTACATTTCTTTCTGTCTCATTCTGCTAGAATGAGACAAAGAATTAGAGTAATCCATTGGAATTACATCCCCCCCAGAGCACAAAAACCATCTAGATGTTGAGAGACAAACTCATTTCCTTATTATGGGCATGAGAGTGGAGGAGGAGAGAGAGACAGGAGAGAGAAGATGTACAAATCTGATGGTGATTCAGGAGAGACCATTTTGTCTGTCCTGAAAAAAATGAGTTTCTTCCCTCCAACTCCACTTGCATGCAACACATAGGAAACCCTGGGGGCAGCCCTCCATCAGGAGTCCAAAGCATCTCAGTCAGGTCACAAAATCTAAGTGATCTCTGAAGATAATGCAGTTTATTCCCTTTCTCAGAGCACAGTTAATTTCAAATATAGACTGGCTTGTTCTGGGCTTTGTCCAGATGAGTTTTGAGTATTTCCAGGTTTGGATACTCCTCTATGGCCCTGGAGTCCCTGTGCCCCCACTGGAGGATTTTCTTCCACTTATGCTTAAACCACAAATTCTGCGATTAATCCCCTGAGGGAAGTCTTTGTCCATCTGCTCAACTGAGGAGTTGAAGACAGCATTTAGAGCTCCCTTAGTTTTCTCCTTGTAGTCCTTGACTTACTCCAGGCAGTTCCAGACCGTATTAATTCCTTCCTGTCACCCAGCATTTGTTGCTGTGCTGCTTTGGAAGGGCACTGCTTGCTCTGTGTTTGCCTGCTCTTGCAGGGAAGTATGGACTGCCCCTTTGGTGTGCTTGCACAAATGAACATGAGGAAACGTTTATGAGAGAGAGACTGAGCAGTGTATCAGGAGCTCAGGAATGAGCTCCTCTCCAGGCAGAACCTGCAGCTTGGAATTGACATGTATTTATTCCTTGTTGTATGCTCCCATTTTTTTTTCCTCTCTCTTCTTCCTTATCCATATTGCTTTTATTCTTTATTTATATATCCTTCTCTGCACTTTTTTTTTTTTTTTTTTTGAGGTGTTCCCCACTTGGAAGGAGTGGGACCTCACCAAGTGAAAGGGAACACTGACTGGCTTTGACTGGAAAGAGTCAATCACCTTCATTTTCATGGAGTGTGATTTGATTAGGGTGATGCAGGAGTTGTCACAGACATGTCTGGGTGGGGTTGAAAGGTGAATTTAGCTGGCATTTGAGGCCTAAGGACAGGCAATGAGATGAACTTTCCTTGCAGAGGCTTTATGCAATTGGGGCCCATTCCTTCCTGACCAGCACAGAAGTGGCAGTGATTGCATAAGGTCAAGGAAGCTTCACAGTGAAGGTTTGTGTGTTTTTCCTGGCAAGTGTAAATAAACACAGGATCAAGGCTTATCATATTGATGGAAGGGAGAAAAATACATATTCACATATGAAGAGGCTCAGCTGCTTTGCCTGGAAAGTCCTTTGTAGCTTTGGGAAATGTTCCTTCAGGCTCTTGGAGTCTCAGAAGCAACACTACCTGCAGCGGAGGAAATGGGATGTTATAGGGATATTCTCCATGCAAAGTACCACTAGGACCCTGTCTGGAGTGCTCTGTATTTGGGATAGCCCACAAGTCCAGATCCATTCTGTAGCTTACTGCATGCATTTCCAGTACTGAGCTTTATTAGCCTATTTATTAGTTGAAAGATCAACTCCTGTGACTCTAGCAATGGCAAAAACAGAACAACTTTGTAATTGTGAGTTCATGCTTTATGTGGGATCACTACCTGTGCTTCAGCCTGATTTCAGAGATGGAAAAGCAACCCTGAAGCTTTACTGTATTAAAAATTGGTGTCTGAAGAGGGCTGTTCAAATGTTCCTTTATAAATATCCACGTTAAGATAAACATTTCCATAACAGTGTTTTTCAAAAATATGTTCTCTTGATATCTTGAGTAATTACACCAAGCTGCATGCAGTTTATTTCTGTTTATCTTCCAGTAAATTCACCAGCTTCTTCCATCACAATCCCATGTCAATGTTTTGGGTCTAATGTTCTGTGGCTTCAGAATTATCACCCGCATGCATATTCCAAAATTGCAATTCTACTATAAAGTTATCCTGCAGGGAGCTCTTGAGGCTTTCATGACCTCATTTACACAGCAATAAGTTCCCAAATCTCATTCAGGCAGTGTTTTCTCTGTGACTAAATATTTCAGTCACCCATCATAGAGGATAATTTTCTGAAGTTAAAGTGGTATGGGAATAACTGTTACAATTAAAGGTATAATAAACTATTAAAGTTGAACAAATGAACTGATGCTTTGGTGAAAAAAGGCATTAGGTTGTAAAACCTATTGTTCCTAATTACAGTAGTGGGTGTTCCTCCTGGTTGGCCCACATGACTACTGTTCTGTACAATCCTCAGTGCTGGGGCTAATCTTGGAATGGCAGCTTACTTTAATTTATGAATTCCATTAATGGCACCAAACCTTCATTTAAAAGGGCTGAAAACTCCTATTGAAAACTCCTATTTCCAAAATAAGAGCCCTTGTATTCTTTTTTCTATTTTCCCTGATTTACACTGAAGACATATCACTGCATGTCTTCTAAAATATGCATTGTGCGCAGGAGCAAAGTAATTTCTGAGGACTATTGAGGGAGATTTTGGTTTTTTCCTGATCCCAACTTGCCAGAAAGTTCCCTGTTTGAAGAGGAAAGGGAGTTTGCATGGTCATTGCTAACAGGAGCTCTGCTAACAGACATTTGAAAGGTAATTGATCAAAATTAAATAAAACACCCGTGAAAAAGTGATGAGGCTTTTTCTCTTGCTAAAACACATTAAGCCAAGTGTAATGGCTGTAGCTTCTTGAATAAACTCATCAAAACTAATGAAAGCATAGTTCAAAGAGACGTGGTTGGTTTAATTGCAGAACTTGTCTTAATTGTTAGGTAGTCAGTAATGCTTTTTTATTCAAGGCAGACAATCTATCAGAGACGTGTTTGATCCCATCTTTCTTGGGTAACAGTTCCATGTGTCCTTGGACCCAAAGCTCTCTGAAATGTTCATAAAGGAAGGAAATACTTGAACTGGAAAACAAAAAGGGTTTACTTTATTTTTGGAAATGGGACTTTCATCTTCACACAAACCTAAAGGAGCTGTGTGAGTTTATGTGACTTTTAAAATTGAAGAGTCTTTTGCAAATTAAGGCTTAAATTCTTCCAGAAAATATAACAAATATCTCAAATAATTTATCATATCATATATTGTTTTTTCTCTTGGTTGTTATTTTAATTATTTACTTTTCCTCCTCAATACTGGTTAATATTGAGTTGCTGAATACCAAGACTGCTGAGTATCATAGAATTGTTGAGGTTGGAAAAGACCTTTAAGATCACAGTGAGAATACCGAAGAAGGGGGAGGAGAGAATAATGATTAGTGCAAGCAAGATGTCGTCTTCATGATGTATACATTATATTTTGGTTAGATAATTAAGAGAATTAAGATAATTGAATGTTAAAATTTAGCAAGCGTTCCTATTTCCACAGTTGATGTGCTGTGCCAACACAACCTTTGACACAGAATTCGCTTATTTTTAGAGCCAAGTCAAGAGATCTTGGGCATGCTTTGTTCATCACAGTATTTTAGCAGTAGCTTTTTATGAAAAATTATTTAAGCACTTAGCAAAGTGCATTGTGTGAAAAATTGTTTAGGCTTTGTTTGGTTTGTTTTGGCAATGTGGAATGCTTGCAACCTGCCATGGTTGTACAAGAGGTGAGGTAGCTGAGGAGGGAAAAGACATCCTCCAGATTTAGCATTTTACCTGGGAAATAACATTATAACCCGTCAGCTCCTCAGGCATCAAAAATGGTGTGATGATTCCAGCATCCAAGTGTCTCTGAGGAACTCCAGATAACTGACAAGTTTTGTGTCTTTCTCGTGAACAATTAAATATTAACTGAGTATTTTTAAAAAACCCTGGCAACATGCTCTCTTCTGCTTGAAAACAATCTTGGAACCACTGTAATACTCATGAATAAATTTTGATTGTTTTATAATACATTTACAGTCTTGAATTATTTAATGTTTTATTTTGTAGACCTGCAGGGTACTGTTAATGCTTTGTGTTTGGTGCAATCTGAAAAGGTAGATTTTACAAAATAAATCCAGGAGGGGAGCAGAGCTGTCAGTATCTGATAAACGTGGTGTGCTTTGCTAAAGAAGAGAATGATGTCTGTGTTTTGTTCCTGACTAGTTAGGTTTGATGTCAGGGTTGTGAGGGGCCTGGAAAAGAGGTTTGCTGGGATTTTTGTTGCAATGTCTCACAGTGAACCCTCCCATGGAAGCAGATGTTCTCCAGTAAGAATGTCAAAGCTCTGCAGTGGATATCCCCTTGGCTCTGGATCCCTACCCTGGCTGTCACGGCTTCAATGCAAGCTTTGGAAAGATGTTTTCTGTATAGTTTACAAAAGCTATATTCATTATCATCACCCAGCTTAACATTGTCCCTGGAACTTTTCCCCTATCTTTTAGGAGAGTATTTAGCCAAATTACTCTCTTCCATCTCCAGCATTTTCTCAGGCTGGGAATACAAAAACACTGAACCTCTGGTCAGAGCATGGGGTCAGTACCCAGGAGATGTTTCAGAGCTGCCTTTAACAGGGAGTTAAGGCCATGAGTGACCCCTGTGGAGCCCTGTGAGGGACCCTTTCCCCTACATTTACCAGTGAATGGTCACAGGGACAGGGCATAGCCATGTCCCAGCCCTTCCATTTTCCAAGTGCTGGACCCATCACATGAATTCAGGACTTGAGAATGCAAAGCTGATGGGGCCTGGGTTTGCTGCTCTTATTTGAGGAGAGGCCTTTCAGAATTTGGTTATGCCTATGAGCAGGTTTTCCTTTCCCACCCTTGCTAGAAGTGGAGGAAATCAATGCCTGGATCTTAGAACACTGATCATTTCCTGAGCTTCATTGAACCATCATAGATCACAATTCCTTTGGTCATCAGGAAAGCACTTTGCTGGTCCAAGTGTTCTTAAGGCCTTCAGCATTCACTGACCCTTCAGATTTCTTTACAGTAGTATTTTGTTCAGTGATTTTATTCAGGCTGTGTCAGTTTCTGTGGTGTTTGGGGTATATTTTCCTGCCATCTCAAGCTGTAGTTTTATTGTTCACCAGCACTCAGCAATGAGTTGAATCTCCTGACTGTCAGGAGACGTTGTCACTTTGGTTTTGATTGGCATTGTACTAAGCCCCTAATAAATTTCCACACTTGATTCTGTCAAAGCAGCATTGCCTGTGCACAGTGAGGCAGAGTTTAAAATGTTATTAACATAAGAGAACAAGAAGAAAGGAACCAATTTTTCACTACAACACTTCACTTTGTTCCCTATGCCTTAATCAAGACCTTCACAATGCTGTGAAGCTTGTTTTGGTTTACAGAAATCATGAGAAAAATTACTTGCCTTGCATTCTCTCTGCTTATATTGCATTTTTTTTTTAGTGAGAGTTTAGGTTTCCATTTTCCTGAGACATGTTCGCCTTTAAACTCCTTTAATATTGTATTTTTTATTATGTAATGTAATTATATTGCATTGTTGTATGTCTTGGAATGACTTCTTTCATTTAAAAAGTCTTTGAGGTGTGAGGTTGCTCTGACATCTTTTCTCCCAAAGCTTTGCCCTGAGGAGTTTGATCATCTACAGGAGAGCACAGGGTGCTTGAAGACAGGGAAGCACAGCATTCCCTCTATCCTTGTTGCTAACTCCCTGCTCACAGTGCTGTCATTCCTATGCTCCAGGGGTTTAAAAAGCTTTCTGAGATTTGGACAGGTTAGTCTCTCTGTCTTTTCTGGGAAACAAATGTTTAGACAACCCCAACACCCCCAAACCACCATATTTTTCTTGTTTCCTTTACAATTAATTTTTAAACACTGTGATTTAAACCTGTTCAATTTAGTGATGCACATGCATCAGTGGGAATAATAATAGGTATAAAAATGTAAAATGTTCTAGTGGAAAACAGTAATATCATTGATTAAGCAGTCATTTATAACTGTGCATTGCTCTGCTCTCTCTCTCTGGTATTCCTGAAGTCACCATAATGGAACAATGTAGGAAGAAATCTCTTTGATTATTTGTGAATTATTTGTGGGAAGTTTGGCTTTCCCTGTGCTTAATGATTCTCCACTCTTCTTTAAGAAGATCATGTAGGGAAATATTTGGGCAGCTTCATCACAAACCTATGGCAAAGTTGGGATGCTCTCACACTCTGCTACACCAGACCTTACTGGCAGAGAACACACTGTTATCAGTGTAAAGTAATGCTAAATTTGGGGTTGTCAAAGGTTTGGCTGTCAGGTTATTTGGAACTTCACTTTCCTGAATAGTGAACTGTCTGGCTGTGTTTGATTTCTGGGGGAAAGCGTTTTGAGGAAAAAGGGAAAACTTTTGTTCAAAGCCATCTGTCCTGCTGGCTGCCCTGTGGTTGGTGTGGCCCAGCTCAGAGCTTCAGATTGCTTCACAGCAATGAGGGAATGGCACCGGCCTCCATCCTTGTGTTCTGTGGTGTCTCCTGGATGGATCTGAAAGGTAACCTGAAACAGCCGCTGTACTCAGAAGACTGGAATCCTTCAATTGACTCTGAACTTTAAACAGCAGCTGCTGTGGGTGCTGTCAAAGGCAGAGCAGGAACAGCTCTGCTCTGGGGATGAGATTTTCCAGTGCTGCACATGGCACAAGAACTGGAGCTGATTAACAGGCCTGCCCTAACTGGGACTCACCTGTGGTTTTGCTGTGCATGGGTCATGTTCAGTTCTTTGATAAAACAAATTAATAAATGTTTTATTACCAGTTTCATCCCTTTTGGTTGCATCACACTGAGAATTTGCTGATGACAGCTGTTGATCAGAAATCTTAGTGTTCTCTCATCCTTCCTCTGATACAGTGACACAGAACTTAATATAATAAAGAATACAATGTTCTCAGTCATACAAAGTGGCCGTGGTATCCTGCCTTTAAGTGTCAATGCCTTTTCCCAAGCCAAAGAAACAAGAATTTTCCTCCTCTGTCATTCTCAAAGTTATCTTAAAATCTTGCATTGATTCATTACATATTTGTGTGGTACTTGTTCTACTATCCCTTCACTGACTTATTTTTTTCAGTCTCAGAAGAGCCCTTGTACAGATAATGCTGCACACAGTTTTCCTAACAAGCTATGCAAGCCACTGTGAAAGGATTTTGCAGAATCATGCTATAAATCCCTTGAATAGGTGCTATTGATTTCTGAAGAGGTCTTGCTGAAAAAGGAATGTGCTGCTCAGGTCTCCAGAGGTGTTACTAAAAGGACAATAGCACTGGAGAAGCAACAGCAGGAGAAAATCGATTCCCTGGCTATTTTTTGTTTGTTTGTTCTCAGTGAGATTATACGGGGAGAGGAGATGGATTGGGCTATATTATTTCAGCTGGCCTGAAAGTTGCTTTCTTTTTATGTTGAGTTATTTGCTGTGCCTGGAATCTGTGAGAGCTGAGGTCTATTGCTGGGTTTATGTGGCAAACAGACTCTGCTTGTCAGGCTCTTTACCCAGGGAGTGTGTGAGCAGTGGTTCTTGCACAGTGAGCACACATTGCCTTCACCAAAGGAGTTATCCAGCCATGTGCACAGTTACTCCAGGGAGGAAGGAGTTTGTCTTATTTTGACACCACCTCTGGTTTAAGACCAGGCTTGTGTATTCTTCTGCTGTCAGATAGTGATTATTTTTAAAATGAGAGCATAGGAAAAGAATTGTGTTTGTAGAAAGTACCTGTACTCTACCGACTTATCCTTTCATCAGACCAGCCAGTGGCTTGTATTCACACTTGTATGCTGACAAATGACAGGAGGAGAGGAAAAAGAAGAAATTGCTGGAAGAGAAAATGGAGGAAGAACCCAGGAAAACTAGGCTGGAAACCCACCATTACTTTGTTTAAAAACATCTCTAATGTGCTGTTGACTGGAGCTGGTTTCCATCCTGTTGTTTTGAGAAGCAGTAAATCCTTGTTCCTCCATGCCAGAAATAGCAAAGGCTTTTAAATGATTTTAAAATGAAGCTGAAGCTTCCTGCCCACCCTTTTAATTTACATTTTCCTAGTTGTTCTCAAGCTCAGTAGTTCTTGCATTTCTTCCTTCATCTTTGGAAAGACAGTGTTATTCTGAAGGAATATGTTTTATCAAAGAGATGCGTTCTAGCTGTTTCCTTTGTATTGTGTTCTTTACATCATGTATTTGGGCTTGTGTCTATAGGAGCAGATTTTCTGAGTGTATTTTAATTTGTGGTGTTTGGGACTAGCAATAAAATAGAACCTTTAAAATACTTCTAAAAGATCTAGAGGTTTTTGAAGCCTGTTTCCAAAGAATGGAGCATTTAAAGTCTTGAGAAGTCCTTCTCTGCACTTCAGGGTACCTGATGATATTTCTAGGCTGGTCCTTAGGCAAGTTCCACTGGAAGAGCAATGTTCCAATTCACACTGAGAATCCAGTTTAAAATGCTAGTGTTTCACAGATTATTTTGTCCATCTCTAATCCCTGGCTGTAGTAATGTAAGAGGAGGAATCATTTTTTTTCTTACATAAAAATTATCCTGAAAGCTTTTCCTTTTTATTAACAGCTGTCCTGTAACAGCTTTCTTGAAAACATCAATCTGCTCTCAGATTTCTATAAGATTTTCCCCCAAGGTATTTTCTTTCCTTTTCTGTCCTTGAATTTCAGCAGTCTTATCTCAATACTGGCAATATACAGACTTTGTTCTGTCCCCTTTCTTCCCCCATCCTCACATATATACATTTTATAAGAGCATTTTGAGTAGAAAATAATTTTTTTCAAATGATGCCATCTTGGTTTTTTGTCTTTCTCTTTTATATATTCTCTGTATTCTTTGCACATATGTATTTGTAGCTTTGTAGTCTTTTACTGTGACAGCTACAGCTGGTCTGTGAGCTGCACAGATGAAATTGGCCATAACAGACCCCAGCTCCAGCAGCCAGGTTTGTTAAAGAGTAGAGGTAAACAAATCCTTGGGTAAGACAGTGATAGGTTGGATTCAGAGTCAAACAGGGCACCCCAGCCAATCCCATCCAAGACTGGAGGCACCCAATTGGCCAGTGAGCTGGGCGGTGTTAAGACCTCAACCAATCAAATGTTCAAAGACATTTTGAAGCCCCTATAAAATAGGGTGTCCATCAATAAATTTTGGCTGTTGTCTCATGAACTCAGTGTGTTCTGTTGTGTTGATGCCCTGGAAAGGCTGACCTGGAACAGAGACTGGACAGAGGTAGAGAATTAAGCAGGTATTTATTGAAAGGCCTTTAGGGTACACCTTGGGCAGGACAGGAGCCTGACCAAGGCTACACCCAAGGTAGACCCAAACTGGTCACAAAATGGCTGAGTGGCCATGAGATCTTACACTTTTGTAAGTTTTGGTCCATTTGCATATTGGGGTTTAATTGTGAAATTACAGCTTCAGGCTGTGAGGTCCCATCCTTCTTGTTCCTCCCTTCAGCCACCCTTGTTTGTGCTTTTGGGCCTGAATGTTGTCCTTGGTCCTCAGCAGGAAAAGGATTTGTTTTGTGTCCCTACTCTGTGAAGATCTGACTGAGATTTATGTGAGGCTCAGAACTGCAACCATAGGCAGTACAGAATCTGAAATACATGAAAGCTAAAACTTAAGGCATCAGTGTCTGTCTCCAAAACATTTTATTGTAAATTACCTTCAGTATTTGTTGCTGTATAGACAGACACGACACACTGCAATGTACCAAAAGCTTCTTTTTTATTTGCTGTGTGTTCCCTTTTTATACATTTCTAAACAAAGCGTGTACAGAACACATTTCTAAACAAAGCGTGTACTTAAATTGTTGGTTAATTAAAACAGTTCATTGTGTTCATTGGTACAAAGCAATTAACATTCATATATTTGGCAAGCACTTATAAAAATTTTAAAGACACATATTCACTTCTGTTTCTTTAACGACAAAACTGTAAAACTGCAAATATCTTTTTAATTGTCTCTGTTTTATTGGTTCTCATGCCAGTGACCTTGTCTTCTTCTTTTCACAGGTATACATGAACCTTATCAACTTCTTCTTCTGCTAACTCAGTCATTTGGCTCACAGACTCACTGTCAGCCCCCTCAGAGGTATTTTCCCAGGCAGAAAGACAAAACACATACCAGGGCCCCTGTGCTACCTTGGTTCTCCTTAGAAGCCAAGGTTGAAACCAGCTCCTTGACACATATTTTTTAGAAACAGATCCCAATCCTCATCTGAGGAGGGAGGATTTAGAAGGTGCTAGAGCTGTGGGGAGATTATTCACTGGGCATGCTTCTAATTGGGGATTCTAGTCAGACATGCTAATTTGCAAAATCTATGAAAATTGTGAATGTGTTATGTGGGGTGTGGGGTGTGCACCTTTGGTGTTTTCCACCAGGCCAATTGCACACCTAAGGATCCTTATATAAAGGTAACCCCTTTTTATCACCCTAACTCTGTCTGGCTCTTGATTCTAGGACCAGGGAAAAAGACATCACAACTTGACTCAAACCTGTTCTGGAAGGAAGCAGTCCATTTCCAGTGCCTATTTCCAATTTCAGGTGCATCTTGGGAGGAGGGAATGAAAGAGTCAATATGTTCTTTCTCGGTAATTTTTTTCCCTAGCTCTATTAATATTGTAGAACTGGAGAATAATTGAGATGAGAAGAGACTTGGGGGCTCCTTGTCCTTGCTTAGAGCAGTCCTAATACATCAGGTTGCTCAAGACCTTGTCCAGGTGAACTCCGAATATCCAAGGATGGAGATTCCTCTGTTGCTCTGGAGCCCTGCTGACCACTCTGAGGTGAAAAAAAGTTCCCTTGTTCTACCTTGTGCCTCTGGATTCCTGTCCTTCACCTGCCCACTGAGAGGTGGCTCTGACTCTGCCTTCTCTACCCTGTCCCAGAAGGCAGCTGGTTTAAACAGGTGGGCACAAGTTGTGTTAAGGCAAATAGTTATTTTGATTAGTTTGACTTTATTAGAATTCAGTACAGTTTTCTCTGAAATTCTTTATATTTTTTATTTTTTTTTTTTCCATTTGTTTCCAACAGTGTTATAAGTAGGAAACACCTGCTTGGTAATGAAAGGTCAGTCTCTTATAGAGGTAATGAAAATAGAGAGAAGGCTCTGTTTACACAGTGCGCCTCCAGGCAAGCTGTTAAAGAGGATTTCTTTTGAAACACACATTTAATATTGCACTGGCCCTCAGACAAACGTTTAGTAATAGTTCAAGGAAAGCCTTTTTCCTTAGTACTGACCATTGTGACAGCCCCAGACCTGGGGGTTACCTGAGTTAGATGTTGTTAGACCTAAGAAAGATGTTGCTGAGTGATAACCAGATGTGTTGTCAGGTGAACATATCTGAGGGGCTGTGCAGGTGGCTGCATCAACCATTTCAGAAGGGGATCTGTAGGGAAGAGTTTGAATTAACAAATGATGTAACAGAACAATCCAACTTGATATTCAAAGGGAAATAAACTTGCCAAGGACTAAGAACACTGGCAGTACATATTTCAGGCTGTCCTGGCGTGACTTTATGATGCTGGTATCCACATAATCCGTCTTTGTGCTCAGAAATGGGTCTTGTCGCTTTGAGCTAGACCCAGAGAGAGAGAGAAAGAGAAGGCAGGAGCAGTGGAATTTATTTGCCCTGTATTAAAAACATAGAGATGAGTTCAGCTTTCTCCAAGCTCATGGCAGTGCTCCCTGAGTTCTCCACTGCAGAGAGAGAGAGAGAAATGGGGAGTTTTCCTTGCTTGGTTTGCTGGTTTTCCTCATTGGCGATGGCAAGAAAGGTTTTTCCAGGACTGTTTTTTTTCTGGAACTGTTGGGTTTCTCTCTGGTCCAGAACACCAGGACAGTGGCCTGGGAACCCCCCACAACCCCCCCAAGCTGCTCTGTGGCCCTGGACACTGGGTCTGAGCCCCAGAGGGACAGAAAGAGACTGAGCTGAGCCACACCCCATGAAAGGACTCTCTGAACCACAGAAGGACTTGCTGAATTTGCCATCTCTTCAGAGCAACAAGAGGCTTTTATTGTTTAGTATAATTAATTTTCTCATGTTTGTGAGTAATTTGCTTGTTAAATAAACAGTTTTTTCCACTTTTCTTCAAGGAGATTATCCCCCAAACTGGTTGGAGGAGGGGCTGCCGAAATCTGCTTTCTAGAGGAGACCCCTTTGGAGATGTCCTCCCAAAGTTTGCCCTAAACCAGGACACCAGTGCACATAATGCTCCCAAGCCCAGCTCATTTTCCTGGCCTTCCTCTTGCATGTCACAGTCATCATTCTCATGCTTTGTTACATGGGAAATTTCTCGTGGGGGCTGGCTACCTCCGTGCAGGGTCACAACAGATGCAGAGTCTGAATGTGGCTGATAAACCCCAGAATTGTGCTGATATCACTATCTTTTTTACCATAAGAAGCTGCCTGTGGCCTTGATGCCTTTTTAACCCTAAAGTCACAAGCCAAACAAGATTAAAGTGATGAAAAGTGGTCACTGTTTATTGAAGGTCGTCCAGGTATATTTATGGCAGAATGCACATGTGATAGAGGGCTTCAGCACTTTTATACATTTAACAAATTAGCATAATTGGCAAGAATCCCCAGTTTGAGGTACAGTTAAGGAAGTACTTCCCCTCTTGGTTTGGTCCCCTATTGAAGCCTCCCCCTTGATTCTAACCCCACATTGTTTATGTCTACATACATGGGAATGTTGTTGGTTCACTGAAGAAACAAGATTAGAATAGGATTTCAGCAATATGTTTTGTCTAATAAAGTACTGGACTTAGCTTAAGAAACTATGTGACTGTATCTAAAATATATATAAAAAGCAAATATCTAATATATATCTAAAATAAATATAAAAAGCAAAAACCCTTTGGTTTTTATAGGCATCAGCCTTGCCAATACCTTCGCTGCTCTAACAGGTGCTACTGATGCTGCTTGAAAGCTCAAGTTTCTTGGCAATGTAGTGACAGTCACAGCCAGGTGGAAATGTGCATTTCAGATGGTTTTCCCTCGTGAACTTGTCAGATTTCCACATCACCTTTTGGAAGAAATGAGTGGAGGTGAACCCTGGCTCCCCTGCACAGACCCAGGAGCAGGATTCATGTGAGCTTCCTGAGTGGATGTTACCCACAGAGATGGATTTTGCCCTGCAGGTCTATCTCAGGGTTAGATGCCAAACTGCTCTTTAGACTCCACTTGTAGCATCTAAGCTTTGGCTGATGGATTTTATTGGGTCAGTGAACAAAGTTTCACAACACATTTGCCCTCTGTCTGCTGTTGCTTGCTGTTTGTGTGGTTTGGGCAAGTTTCTGGAATTTTCTCCTACTGCTTCCTCTGATTGCAGTGGGTTTGTGGTAGGAATGTGTCTGCCTTGGCAAATCAAATCTTGTACCCCCCTCAGCAAATATCACCATTGGAGCTATGCTGTCATCACATCTGATGGCATAAAGAACACTGATTATATCAGAAATGATTCAAAACGTCTTTAAAGTTGGTGACAGGGAAACATGAGCAATATTTGAAGGGGTTGGAGATTTTTTCAGATTTTGATCTGGACTAAAATTTTCATGAAACACTCTGGAAAGCAGAGTCAGACTCCATCTACTTTTTAATGAACTTGCATATCTGCAAAGAAATACAAATAGAATTTTTATAAAATGTATTTTTTAATATGTAAACATATGCATGTGGTAGAGGTTTGGACTGAAACTGGTTTTAGTTTTATGGGCCACGTAGCTTCAGAGAAAAACTAATGCTGTTTGTGAAGGTCCTTATATTACAGCTTTTCTTCAAATGATGGGCTTAAGTCCAGTCAGAAATCTGACATGGCAGCTTAATTACAGAGACTAAAATAATAGATTTAGTTTTAAAAAATCTAATTTCCATTTGTGGTGGAAGATTTACATGTAATTCTCAAGAAATATTTATTAAAAGGCACTCTAACAACACACACTGAGCCAAACCAAGGCAACACTGGCCTTGGTGGACTGGTTTTATGCTTTATGTTAAGTTTTGAAAGTGTGCTTTCTTTTCTGGTTATTTCTCTATGTGCAGCTTCCAGCATATGCCACAGCTACACAAAAGCTGCTCCTGATGGTCTCTGATCTGAAAACTCTGCAGCAGGAAATCTCCTCTGGATATTTATTTGACAGAAAGAGGTAAGAAAGGAGATTTTTTCTGTTGGTCCCTGGCAGTAAATTTGTTACCCATGTTATGGCTAAACTATGAACTGGATGAGGTCTGAAAAGTGAATGTTGATCCCCAATCTGGCAGAGTGGATGTGCAGGAAAGTCATGAGGAGTCACTGGAATTGGAGGGAATGGCATCTTGGGGAATAGGATTTGGCAGTGACTCCACACTCCATCTCTTGATTGCACTGAACATTTTTTTCCAGGCTAGGGATTAATTTAACTCTGCATGGTTTTATGATATCCAACTGCTGCGGTGCTTGTGGCTATGTGCTGTAATCATCCTGACTGGATCTCACTCTGGATGACTGCCACACTGCTGTCCCTTGGGTTAGGAATATGCCTGCTTCCAATAGCAAAAAAACAGTAGCAGAATAAATAGACATAAATAATGTGAATATATAGAAATATATTATTTATATTTGTATGGGTGTTGCTTATAGCTGCTACCTTTACAGAATTTTTTTTTAAAATGAGGTAATGGAATTAATAAGTAATTGTTGAGCTGTTTTGGTTTGTACATACCTTTAATTTGATATGTCCATACCCTTGATTTGATTTGTCCATATTCTTCCACACCTCTCCAAATACTGCTTGCTTTCCTCAGCTATTTTTAAGGTTTAATGAATCTTTTGAAAAAAGCCAGGTGAGCCCCAGTGATCTACAAACAGAAGGCTGAAATCCACATCTGTGTGTATCAGAGCACAGTTGACTTCTTCTATGCCATAAACTGTTCCAGGGCTGCATTTGAACCAGAAGTTTTCTTTAGACACTCCAAATCCTCCATCTGGTACCTTGTATTCAGAAGGGACAGAGGAAAGTCTGAGTTTGATCTTCTCTATTCAATGGATTTAATTGGGATTGTACATCTCTGTTGCTTCACTCACTTCAGTAAAAAGTGCTTCTCTATATCTCTCTGATCCCAGAACTGGGATGGAAATTGATAGTGGTATCACAAAAAGGAAAATACTATTTGGAACTAACACTCAAGAAAAATGACACAGCCTGGGTTTGAAAATGGAACTAATTTATTCACCCGCTCCCTTGGTGGCAGAGCAGAAATAAGTGGGAAGGATGAGAAGTGGTAACAGTGATGAAAGCTGTGGCATCTTCCTGTGGGCAGGCACTGAGGCTGTTTTAAAAAAGTGCAGGCAGTCTTCTGACACAGTCACCACCTTCTGAGAAAGGTCTGGATTTCTCACATTAGGCTTAAGGCTCAAGAACAAAAAAAAATTACATTTCTTCAGCCCACTCCTCACTTGTGTTTTGTATTCTGCTGCTTGGCTTTGGCTGTCAGCACCAGGATCACATTAGATGGGTGGGAATCCCTATGGAATCCCTCATTCCAGCTCTCCAGCTGTAAAAGAGCCAAACCCCAGTGCTGGAGAGTGCTCTGGAGCACTTGCACAGGTGGGCTTTGTGCTGGCTCTCAGCGTGCAGAGACCAGAACTGTGACTGGGGCAGCTCTGTGACTGCTTGAGCTCAGCTTGTGCCTGGAAATCCAAGGAAAACGAAGCCCTCTGTCCCTGGCAATGAGTTCATCTGCTGTGCTTGCATGCTCAAATTAACTTGGCACCAAGGTTTACCCTGGAGGGCAGCAGTAGATTTCACCATGGCAGAGAGAGCAGCAGTCATTGCTGATTGCTCAGTACACACAGCACTTCAGTGCACCTTCACCTGCTGAAGCCACTGTCAGACCAGCTGCTTTCCTTCCTGACTCCAGCCTGGGATTGTTCAACCATACCTGATTTAAGCTGTTTTTGTGAGGTTTTTGTTTCATGACACCTCCTTGCTCCCTGACACCCACTGCTCTACCTGACTGTCCCAACCTGGCCAGCAGCTTTTCTGGTTTTGGCTCTTTGCAAGAGGGCAGATAACTCTGAGAGCTCACAGCATCTCCTGGCTGATCAGGGACCTGGGAACAACTTCTCCCAGCTCACACCTGGGAGCAGGCACTTCTATAAAGCTCTCCCCTCAGCTTTCTGGGTTCTAGGCTTTTGACCCTGATGCTGGAAGCTATTGGCTGTGATTAGGAGCCTGCACTCAGACATGTGTGGGTGGTTTGTGGTGAGTGCATACTTATCAAGTCCTTTTCTAGTATATTTGTGTTATTGTCTGTAAAAAAATACATCTAGTTTAGTAAACTCATGAAAACAAGTGTGTTAATGTCTGCCAGCTTGCCCTTTCCCTTTATCATTCCTTCTTTTCACTAGATTCCAGCAGACCCCTCCTCTATTTCTTGGCTCCTTTCTCCTCCCACACTCTTCAAAATGAAAGGTGCTGAATGGATTTTGCCTTTTGCACCCAATAAATGTATTTAAATAAGCCAAACTTCAGCAGAGAGGGGAAGGACAGAGAAGATTGTCAGATATGGAAAGGTGAGGAACCTGCATCCGGAGGTCCTTGTAAGACCCTGGGCAGAGTGGCAAACACTCCTGGCCATATCCAGTTTGTGCTGGGTATCTCCTTTGTCCTTGGTTGTATGTTCTCCATAACATGGCAGTCCAGCTCAGAACAGTGCCCTCTAGACCCAGATCTCTGCTTCAAGAAGTGTATGGGGCTTTTTTAAGGTGTTACAGTTCAGGGCTCTGTGAGGAATTTTCTGTCACTGCATTAAATCCAAACACTCAGGGAAGCTTGTGGAGCTGCTACTGCAAACTGCAGCCAGGCTATGGTGACACATGCAAGTTTTAAATCAAATTTTGAGTTATCCTCAGTCTTTACAGTCATATCCCCAGAAAGCTGTGGATTAGCTTCTCCCAGGAACATTAGGAACAGAAAGCTTCTTTCTTTAGGAGCAAAGCTGGCAGAATGATGGTTTCGTTAAGGGGGATCCACTTCCCTCAGTTTCACTGCTGGCATTGCTCCAGATTAGTGGTGCAATTCTTTCCCTCCTGTTTCTGTTTCATTTTGATGTCTTGCTGCATCTCTTTCCTGCTCCATTCAGCTTGGGGTTTTTCATCTTGTTCTGTGAATCCAGCAGCTGCTGGCATCCTCAGAACCATTGAACTCTTTCAATTTGAGTTGTGGCTTTTCCCATCTGTGCTGATGGGTTACAGGGTGTCACTTTACCGTCCCTCTGTTGTGTGCTCAGTGTTTGTGCAGTGACTGTTGTAATTTTCTGTTTGTGCTGCTGTATCATTCAGAAACACCATGAAGATCACAGCCTAGTCAAGCCAGCACTTACAAAGCCTAAGTAAATGAGAAAATGTGGTGTGTATCCCACAGAGCTTTAATTCCTATCTGATGGTTAGACTTTTTAAAGGGCTTTATATAAGGCTACCAGAATGTGAGAAGAAGTTGTGTAGTTTGACTGAAGAGAAGAAATGATGACAATTTCCCTGCCCGTGGTTTGGGCCAGGGCCGCTGTGAGCACCCTCCTGCCTCGCTGCTCCTCTCCCAGTCAGCTTTAGCATCGTGGGACAAGCAATGAGAGAATTTCCTCTGACCTCAGAGCACCATCTATAAATCCACACACTGTTACCTAAGAGTAGAGACAGCTCCTGCATATAATTTAGAGGATCAGTGCACTGCAGGGCTCCTCAGTAACATAAGCCACAGATGTTTATCACTGCTATTTTTTTTTTCTGTAATAGCTGTAGCATCGTGTTGAGTGCATAGCATGGGAGAAGGGACCAGCACGGCTCTAAACTGCTTGGTTTTAGCTCAAAGTGTGCCTTTATTAAAGTACTCAAACCCCATTTGCTATATTTGGAGATTATATTACCCTTTGTAGATGTTTGCAGGTTGCTAAATTAGGATACCAAGCAATTATAAAATGGAAGTGCTTTATGAATTTAATTTTCTGATATGAAAAGCGCAAGGGAAAAGTACCAATATTAGCACTGTAGAGTCTCCAGGATAATTCTGTAGGAAAAAGTTACTGGTAAATATTCTAAGTAAGCTCTGCAGGGACGGACTGGTTGTGGCAGCAGCCTGCTTGCCCCATCGGGAGTGGATCACTGAGAACTCTGTGGCCCTCTGTGAGAAGTCCCATTTGTAAAAGGATCTCTGAGTTGTTCCTGCCCTTGCTCTTTCCATCATTCCACAGCTTTCTCCACAGCAAGGCACCATTTCCTTCTTGGCCTCATCTCTCTCATTCAGTACCCACCTGGAATGAGCCAAACAAGGTTTCTACAGACAAACAGGGTCATTTGGAGTAGGCTTCTTTCAAAGCAGGATCTGCTTTGTACCTTGGTAGACAGGGCCACAGAAAGATGAATAAATAAATAATTTTTTAAAACATTAAAAATAGTTGCTTAAAGACCTTCCCATTGCTATGGGTTTAGAACTGAAATTCCAGGGTATTGCTAATGGTAGTGGAAACTGTAACATTTTTCTCACCTATTTCGTTTCCTTCCCTGAAGGTTTATATTTTCATTTGCTTTCATGCAGCAAGTAAATTCCATGAAAGGGAAATGTTTAATAAACAGCCTCTGGTAAGGAGTATGGCATAACTGGCATAACTCCTTCGCTTTTAGAAACATGAAGATTGCATCACTGAATATTGTGCCTGTCAGTAAATTAAATAAAAAGCCCAAACCAAGTTCAGGAAATTAAATTCATTATAAAGATAATGGAAAATTCTGATTTTCCTTGCTGCTGTAGTAGTGCACACTTTAATTGTTTCCTTGAACAATCAATACCTTGTAAAGAAAATAAACACCCTCCTCTCTTAAGACACTGCTCAGTTTTATAGGGATATGGGTGGTCTGTTTTAGTGCTAGCCTGGAGTCACTTAATGCCTGAACTTGTGGGCTTCAGGGAATGGCTGCCCTCACAGGTGCCATTGGCATTGGCCTGTTCTTGCTCTGCTGCAGCTGTACAAAACCCCTCTGAGGCACATGGGTACCACAACTCCCCTGAACTGAAGTATTCCAGCTGTATTCCAGCCTGGCCTATCCCACAGTGTTGCATTTTGTTCATCTTTGCTGGACAGCTGAAATGTTTCCTGTGGAGGAGGAGGTGGCTGTGCACATCAGTGCTGGAGATGCCAGGCTTTGGTGGAACAGAGCAAGGAGCAGATAACTTTGTCCTACTTCATTTATTAATCAATTTGATTATTTTACTCTCTCCAGTTTTGCAAATCAGACATAATCAGGTTCCCTTAATAGCGTGGTAGGTCTGTGTGTTCAATTATAGAGGGCAACATTATTCATAGATCCTTCTGATTTCCCCATATAGACTAATCTTATTAATATTTATCTTCTAATGTATTTACAAATTCAGAGAGGGTAATCTCTGTCTAAATGAAGCTACTGTTCATACAGAGTTCTCTTCTTTAAAAGAGTCATGGTAGCATTTAATATTATGAAAAGCTTAAAGCAGGAAAAATGTAATTAATTGTGAAGCATCATTAACAATTATGGTATCCAAAGTGTTTGTGTGGCTGATTGTTAAGGTCCCTTCCAGCCCGAACCATTCTATGTTGTCAAAACAAAAGGGAGGAGGGATAACAGCATACAGCAGGTGAAACCTCAAGTTCAGGAAAACCCCAACCACATTAGTTCTTGACCTCTGTGTTTGGCTACAGACACTTCCTTGTTAAATGGTCAGGAAGCAAAGTGCTTGGATCACCTGCCCAGGTCCCAAAGGATCCAGTGTCTGCCTCCTTCCTTCCATTTGTTTTAATCAATGGCAGCAGAGGAGTGGGGGAAAAAACCAAGCAGGCATTTTTGAAAAATGCAAGTTATGACCTAAGAATGAATGCAGCTTCTTCCAGTTCTGGGCACTCTAGCTCCTGAAGCACAAGGAGCTGTGTCTGGAGAGCTAATCTAGAGTATATTCACTGTGCACTCGTTGGAAATACCTAAGTGGGTATTTAAGGGACTTTGGCACTCTTCAGTCCCTGTCAATGACAACACGGGTTGTGTGAAGCCTTTAGGCACACACAAGCCTGTCCCTGCTCGGTAAAGCACTTCAGGGTGCTTTTAAGCCCCTTGATTTCTGCTCCTGGTTTTATCAGCAGGAGGTTTTTCAGAGGCAAGAGGCTGCCCTTATCTCGTAAACAGGCTAAGCTGCCTTATAGCAAAACAGTCCTCAAAAACTTCCTTCTTCAAAATGTTAATGTTGTTCCCCCTCCCCTGCTGCAGTGGTCGATGCACTTGAGACCATTCCTTTCTTATCCGTGCATTTGGGAAATACTGTTTGTAATGATGTCATTCTGCTGTCTGTTCCCTCAAACAGTCCCTGAAAATGCTCTGTATTTTCCTCAGGCTGATGCATTCGCAGGTTGAGGCACCCAAGTCAGTCATTACCCCTCTGAGTGTTTATGTTCCTGCATCAGCTTGGTCAGGGGAGTTCTTCCAGGTGTGCCCCAATGCAGCAAAGGAAATCAAACAGGTGTGAAAGCAGAAAGAAATGCTTCATGTTGTGTCATAAGGTTTGGTGCAGAAAGACACCACACTGAGATTTAAAAATCACTGGGTTTCTTGCAGCCAGGCAGAAACTTTTCTGCTTCTCTCTCCCTTTTCCTCTGAAGGGCCAGGCAGATTTTGGGGTGCAGGCAAAGGATGCCACGTGCAGGTTTTCCTGCTGACTGCCTTAAATTGAAGATGATGCCATAGATTTTTGACATTCAGGCATGATTAGAGTCATCTTTTCTGATGTTCTTTATAGCCCTGGCTAAAGGGCTTTATCTGGTAATGCTGAACTAAATTATCTCTAAAAGTACCCATTTGTGAGGTGGAAAGAAGAAAGGAAGAACATCCATCCCTCTGTATGCTGGGCAGGTGTCTGCTCTCAGAGTGTAAAATGGACACTTCCAAGTCATTCCACTTAGTTTTGGAGCTTATCATGGCTTTTTCTGCCAGGTTAAAGCACGGGAGCAGGGAGGGCTAACAAGAAAGATTAGGGATATAGAAAAAACTTTCTTATGAAAGAGCAAATGGATTGAGGCTATTCACTATGGAGAAGCAGCAAATAAGAACAAATCTGAAAGTGTCTCTTACCATTTGTTACTGTGAAGCCCAGAGGGGCCCAGTGCCTTTGCTCTTTCTCCCATGGTAACAGATCTTAATTTGAGAGACCTAACAGCTGTTTAAAAGGAAATTGCTTATTCTTTCCATATTTTGGCCATATTTTAGCTGTTTCATGAATTCATGGAGACTAAGAGATTAGTATGATTTTTTTTTTAAATAGTGAATCTTTTTGAAAGACTGTTCATTTATAGGCAGAATATCCCATTATACGTCTAGTGTAACAACACTACAAACTAAGCAAAGCCAAAAATGTTCACAGCCAAAAATGCTCACAATATTTGAAAGAATCTTAGTGTTTCAGTGCCATGGTTTGTAAGGTTTGTTTTCATTCCTGTACTATCAGAGGTTTTCTTCACATAGTATAAAACATGATCAGAGAGATCAAATGCAATTCATGGAAACACCATCTCTGAAGAAAGTTCCTTCATAAGAATATAAACAGCTTATATGAGCATGATCTGGATATAGCATATTACACTATATATAATATATAAAACAGTAATGGAAGTTTCATACAAACTTTGGACTACATTCTTGAAAACTTATTTTAATCTTAAGAGTTGAAGAAAGGAGGTGTGGCTTACTTTTGGCTGCCTTGAGGAACCCCTTTGATGCTCCTTAGAAGCTCCTGGTGAAGCCCATTCAGTCCCTGCATCCTATTTATAGGGGACTAATGAACTCTGGTAAAGCAGCAAATGTATTCTGACATCCTCTGTCTTGTTCTTCTTAAATGTCATATTTTTAAAAGCTGAATAATTTATCTATTTGCATTGTATTATGAATGTGAAAGGCTTTTCTTTGTGAGCTGAACAGTGAAAGTTACTTAAAACTAGGGATAAATGGTGTCTCTTGGTATGCATGTGAGCAGGCATTTAGTTGAGACACCAGGAGTCTTATTGTTTAATTTACACGGTGCTTGAAGCTTAGTATATTCTTCTCAGAGAACTGGTGTCTGGTGTTTTCATTTTCTGCTGTCTTTCGATTTTAGCAGCAGAGATGATTTGGTACTGAGGTTCTTGGCATGCTCTTGTTATTTACAGATGACATGGGCAACCCAGAAACTTGTCCAGCAAAAACAACCCAATTGTGCAGTAAACTGGAAATGAGAAGTGGATCTTCTAATGGCTCCAAAAAACAGCAATCCGCTTAAAAAGTAAATAACGGAACAATAAAAAACCAACCAAACAAAAAACAAAAACAAACAAAAAAACCCCAAAAAACTCACTAGGAATTCCTTCTAGAAAAGGTCTGACAGGTCTGAAAGGTTTGGCAGCAGAAGTGTCTGCAAATGTTTTATCCTATGCCCTGATTTGCTCAGGGGGCTACAAGTGCTTTCTGATTCCTTAATTGTCCAGGGCTCTGGGATTTTGGTTACACTGTAAGGATGCTGGTTCCAGGAGGAGAGCAGCACTCATGGTGGTATGGAATTTAGGGGATGAAGGGGAGAGGGAAAAGGAAGAGACTGATGGAGAAGCCTGAAAAGAAGGAATGCACATGAAATGAGCCTACAAAAAAAGGTGGAGAGAGACTTCTTACAAGGCCCTGGAGTGTCAGGATACAGGGAATGGCTTCCCCCTGCCAGAGGGCAGGGCTGGATGGGATATTGGGCAGGCATTGTTCCCTGGGAGGGTGGGCAGGCCCTGGCACAGGGTGCCCAGAGCAGCTGTGGCTGCCCCTGGATCCCTGGCAGTGCCCAAGGCCAGGTTGGACTTTGGGGCTTGGAGCAGCCTGGGACAGTGGAAGGTGTCCCTGCCCATGGCAGGCGTGGGATGGGATGAGTTTGAAGGTTCCTTCAAAGCCAAACCATTCTGTTATTCTATGAAGTTTTGCTTTGTCCTGCACCCTTCTCCCAAGTTCACTTGGCCTGGCCCTGACACATGATCCAGAAGCTGCTCACTGGGAAGCAGTGTGCCTCCAGCCAGGGATTACATTCCAATAAGGAGAATAAGGAGAATAATGCCTGTGCTCACAGGCATTCCTGTTGTGATGGTCCAGGCCTGGAGATTCAGGAACATTTATGGGGTTCCTCTTTATATGGGTTTAACCCTTTTATATGGGTAAAAATTTGTCACTTAAGGCTTTTAATTAGAAAGTGTAATTGGAGTTTTCAAACACAGAACACAAACCTTGGTGACTAATACACACATTTGAAAATTCTCATAAAATAAACTGTAAAAGTTTAGTCAAAATGAAAGTTGCAAAAGCTGCATTTCCTGGCACAAAGGAGCGTAAGCCAGGGTCTGTTAATGTTATGGCTCCTGCTTCAGTGACAGAATATAAATTTTCTTTAAAAGAGCCCAACATGTAAATTATGAAACAACTTAAAACTTCAGCATGTTCTAATCATCAAGAATCAATAAGGTTGGAAAAAAACTTTGAGAGCAAATCCTGCACCTGATGAAATTTGAGCAAGGAAGAGGAAGGTCACAATAGAATAAATTGACTAGTAATTATTTTTGCCTCAAAGGTGAAGGATTTTCTTGGCAGCACTGAATGCTTTAAGTCAGTCAATGCCTCCATTTAGGCTTGGTTCGGTAGGGAGCAGCTACACCAGGGCTCCTGCTTGGTTTCTGGTTGTAGTAAGGTTGTAGTAAGGTTGTAGTTTCTGGTTGTAGTAACCTTTGGTGGACACAGGACACACACTGAAACTTCCAGAGAGCTTCCAGCAGCAGCAAATCCACTGGCATGTGATGTTCCTCTCCTGAGAGAGGTTTATTTCCCAGCTAGGCAGGCCTGAATCACAGGGGAGAGCACTGGAGCAGCAGGGCTGTTTCAGGGTACAATGAGAGAGAGAAGGATTGGTTTTTCATTCACGTGTCAGTCTCTTGGGAGGAGGAATGCTCACAAGGCCTCAGGCTGTGCTCCTGCTCACCCTATCCCTGCTCCCCTCCTGATCTTTCCTCTCCAAGGTTTTGACAGCACATTGTGACCATTTTCTTGTGAAAGGTGTGTGCTGAATCCTTACAAAGGGTCAAACTCTTCAGGTAGGCAGCTGTGCTGCAATGAAGGAGCCCAAGGATCTGGGAGGAAAGAAAGGCAAATTTCTTGACTGTTCCCCCAGTCAGGAACTTTGGTGTTACCAGTTTAGCTCCATGGGAGTCCAGGCTGTGGCTTACCTTTGAAAGTGGGATGTATTTAACAGTGTGTGTGACATTTCTGCAGCTACCACAGAGTTACTCAAATCTCCCCCTCAAAGGCAGAGATGTCACTCTCAGGCTCTCCATGCACTGGGTTCCTGCCTTGTCCATTCCTTTTTGCCACATTTTGGGCAATTCCATAGTCCATGTCTTTGGTTAATAGCTCCTAACACCCAGCTAGATTGTTCATAGCAGCTCCCTTGTCAGGCAATCACTAACAGTACATGTGCTAATGTTGCTAAATATAAGCTATAACCAGGAGCAGCCTACCCACTAAACTCTGGTGATACAAGACTTGTCATTCCACACCTTCCCTCACACAGGAGAGCATTTTCTGTGCTATGCATGTCTGGAAGCCATTGGTGAGTGCTTGTGTTTGGGTTTTCTTTGTTTTTCTAGTGGTAGTGTTTGAGCAACTAAAATATAGGTTTATTCCTCCCTACTTGAGTGGCAAAGTCTCACTTGGAGAGAATAATGAAGGGAGAGAAAATACAGGAGCTTCTCTGTTCTGGGAAGTGTGTGGGTTTGAATGCTTTTAGCTCCATTTCCAGGAGATGGATGTTTTGGTCCATTCTCAGCTGATGAATGGAGAGCTAAGCAGAAAATATTTCAATAGCATATCCTAGAAAATATGACTGACCACTGGGAAAAGTGATGCCACTAGGAAAGTGATATCAAAGAGCCTTTAGAGTAAGGAAGAGGAAAACATTAATCTGGAAGTACCTACTCCTAGGCTTTTCTAAAGGTATGCCTGAATTAATTGAGTTCATGTTCTTTTCATTTGTCTTTTTGCATCTGTTTGCTTTTCTACAAGCAAACTGAACAGATTCTTGTTCTCTCAGCTCATCCTCTGGCTGCTCTGTAGCCTTCACACAGCTACTGGACTGGCAGATCAGAAGAATAACTGCACCACCATGGGCAAGCATGTGAACTGACTTTTGTGAGAGTTTTATGCCTTTTTCAGGTTGGAAGGGAAACTCAGGTCCTGTACTCAGGTAACTGAGGCACTCTCTGATTTTTCACACCATGAGCAGGGTGCCCAGAGCAACTGTGGTTGCCCCTGGATCTGTGGCAGTGTCCAAGGCCAGGTTGGACAGGGCTTGGAGTGGCCTGGGACAGTGGAAGGTGTCCCTGCACATGGCAGAAGGGTAGAACAAGATGATCTTTAAGGTCCCTTCAACCCAAACAATTCTGTGATTCCACAATTCTATTCAAAAGCAAAATTCATGTCAGAAGGGTTGGAATGAAATTAAGGATAATGATGGTGATTATTAGAATTGTGTGATTTGTTTATTGTCTTATGGTTACTTTAAGTGATTACATATTACCATTACTTAGTTACTTGATTAATTTTAATACTTACTGTGAACTCTAGGTTTATTGCAATTGAAAATATATTCCAGTGGGGAAAGTCAATAACAAAAAATATAAAAAGTCATCCAGCAGTCAGGAAAACCTTCAGGTTTTCTTCTTCATTTTCAGCTGAAAAGGATGAGATCAGGCAGAGTGAGGGACTGTCTGGTACACAGTGGGATCATCTCAGCATGGAAAGCCAATGATGGTGTCAGAGCATCCAGATTTAGCTGCCACAAAAAGATGAGCCGCCTGGTTTCCTTTCTGTTTGTCAGAAAATATTGCCAACCAAGAAAATCTGAGCAGTCTATTCCACACCTAGGCCTGAGCTGGGCAACACATCAGGAAAACATTTCATCCATGGTCAGAGCTGTACAGCATTGCTCTGCAAAGCTGTGTTTTGTTCCTTGGTTCCTCCTAATTGTGAAGGAAGGCTTTTCAGATGGACATTCCCATGCAAATGTCACAAACAGGAATTGTTACAAGAGGGATCTTGAGTGGAGAGTTCATGGAAGCAACGACTTAAATTAAAACTATAGTGCTTGCAATCCCACACATCCCAGCCCTGCAATCCCACATGTCAGCTCAACCTGGAGAAAAGGAGGCTCAGAGGGACCTTGTGGCTCTGCACAACTCCTGACAGGAGGGGACAGCCAGGGGGGGTCAGGCTGTGCTCCCAGGGAACAGGGACAGGAGAAGGGGAAAGGGCCTCAGGCTGTGCCAGGGGAGGATTGGATTGCATATTAGAGGAAATTTCTTTCCTCAGATTTAATCTAAAACTATCCTGGTGCAAATTGAGGCCATTTTCTCCAATCCTGTTATTTTGGTAATATGCAAGTTATAATTGTTAAATTGAGTCTAAGCAATCTATTATATATTTTAGTTTAACAGGTTGCATAGAAATATCTACAAAATGTAAAGTATTTCGACAAATATCTTTCACAAGTGATACTTATTGGGCAGAAATGTGCTAGAATTTTAGAGGTTTATTTTCATAGATTTTGGCTTCATAGGTCTGCTAAAGAGGAAGCACCCTATTTTTTATTTTATACTTATACTGAGCAAACACCCCAAAACCATAAACCTGGCATACATAAAAAATATTTTCCTCATTTCTCCATAAAATATCTCTGGGCAGTGTTTTATGTATTTTTTAAAACCATTGACAAGCTACTGGTTTGTCTCTTGGATTTATTTGTATCAAAATTTTATAGACATTGGCATGTTTCACTTCCAAAGGCAGCTGATATTTTGAAGGATGTTCCACTGGGAATGAGGCTGGTGTTTTAATCTGTCCAGTTGCAGTTATTTTCACTTTTAATAACCTGCTACCTTGGAGCTTTGACAACATTTAAATGGAGAGTTCCATACCTTATCTTGATGATTAATTCTTGGTTCAGGCAAGCACTCAATGAAACTAAAACATCACTTGTGGTTTAAGATACACAAGACATAATAAATTAATTAGGTGAATATTAGCCTCCTTTTCCTGTTTGAAGATATTGGTAAGAATATTGCTCTGGGTTTGATTTTACTTCCCGATTTTTTTTACCTGCTTGTGGAATGAATACAAATATGGAACACTCAGTGTTTGTCATTGCTTCAGTAATTTCCTTCTGGGATAACTGAGAACAATTTCTGCATCCAAAATCTGTTTCAAATGTGGAATTTCTTTTAAAAATTCCAGAGCAGTGGTCATTCAGGAGAAGAAAAAGACAACGTGAGATAGAAGCCAGTTAAAAGAGAGCAGAGTTGTTGAGGTGAAAGGGACCTGCAATGATTCCCCAGTCCAACTGCATAAAAATCCTGATATCACAGAAAAAAGGGGACTACATAACTTAGGCAAGGATGTGTTACACTTCTCTTTTCATATGCTTACTGAGACAGAACACTTAATGCTCTGTATAATAAAAATTTGTGCATATTCACAGGTGCCGGCATTACCACAAAATTTTGAAGGCACTTAAACCAAAATTTGTCTGACAAAGTTTACAGTTTGGTCCATTATTTGACTGCTTGCTTTATTTATTGAATTCTAATTTTGAACAAGCTAAATGTTTTTATTTCTGGAAAGAAAGCTTCCTGTCCTTTTAAATGCTGTAAATGCAGGTCCAGAAGTTTTTCCTCATCCTTGTGATGCCCTTTGTGATACCTCCATTGCTGTGAGGTTTCAAATGGGCCTTAGGGAGTGAGCAGGGCACTTGGGTCCCTTCTCAGTGTCACAGAGCCCAAGCAGAGTGTCCAGCACATGTTGTTTTGTACCTGGTTAATGTTACCACTCCACCAAAATCAAGGAGAAAGTTGGTGATTAATGCAGGATTCAAAAGAAGGATTTAGCATAGGCTCCATTTAACCTGTCTGGCCTTAATCAGGTGATTTCTGTTTGTAGAAGGGAAACTGGGGAGAGGAATACTGAAGCTTGTCTACAGTCATGCTTTGGACAAAGTACATAAACCTTTCCCACTAGATTGAGTTTTAGATCCTTGATTGCAGGAGTATATTTGGGTTTCTTTCACCATTGAAAGGCTTGGGAGGCTCTGATGGTGGAGTAATGTATCCTTCAACAATATAGACCAGTTTTCAAAGGTTTTCTGAGGCTGCTGGTTGAAGGATTTTCTCATGGCCCTGTGAAACTGCAGCTTGTCAGGAAAATAGATTTTTCCATGATGGAGTCTTTTATCAGATAAAGGTAAGAGTGTTTTGGCCTGGTTTGGAAAGACAGGTATCTGCTAAGGAAGGCAGGAACCTCACTTGAAATGGAGAATGTAAACCTCCTTCCCTCAAAATTATTACAATTTTGAAATTAAGGGGTTTTCAGGCAAAGATATGAGAATAGGAATAACAGTTTTTTGCTGGGACACTCAGCTGCCTCAATTGTTGAGGAAAATTTTTGGTAGATATTGTGGCTTCTGTAAAGGACATCATTAATATGTAAGTAATTGATTTTTTAATACATTATTTCCATTCCTGAGGCAGGATGAAAAAACCCCACAATGTATTTTGTACCTACTTAGGTAGGCTTCATGTTCCTGCAGCTAAAACCAGCACTGTTAGCTCTGAAATATATTCAAAAGGATCTTTTCATTGGTGCTGATTCTTTCTTTGTAACTTTCCCAGTCTTTTCTCTTCTTCAAGGCTGAACTGTTTTGTCCCCAAATCCCCTATATTTTTGCTGATGTTAAGATAGGTAATTACCTATTCCACTTTTTCAGGCACAGATAAAGCTTTTAGGGTTTGCCCTTTTAAAATTTTTTCTTCCTCCCCGTTTCTTTTCAGCTGAGATTTAAATTTCATTAACAGCAGGTATTTGGTACCATCCTTTATTGCCAGCCAGTGAAATGTGATTGTTGCATCCTCCTGCTCTGCCACCTCTATGTTCCCATTAAGAAAATCCTGCCTTCACAAATGTGTCAGATTTGTCCTTGGCAAGGGAAGGATTGTGCCATCTGGGAGCAGAGCAGGGCCACAAGCCAGAACTGAAGAAAGTAAGATAGCTAATAAAAAAGAAATTCAAGTCCAAATGGTGAAAATACTCTAAAGGTTTTCTTTGAAAGTGTGCTGAGTGGCTGATAGAAAAATAGCATTTCTGTAGTGCTCAGCTGAGCCTGGGAGTGAGGGAATCACCTGAGCCTCTCTGCAATGGGAAATGGTCATTAGGAGGGGAATTAAGGAATGCCTGTTATTCACAGCCTGGAAGATGTGATGAAGATATCACCTTTGTTTAAATCAATCTTCCCCAGCAATTTACCTCAATTCTTCCGACTTCAGCAGTAGCTGCCTCAAGAGGCTGTTCAGGAGGATAATGGAGACAAGGGTGGATGGAGAAAGTGGCAATTAGGTAGGAACAGCAGAGGCTGTCGAGTTACAAAAATCTGGGAGTGTCTTAAGGCTGATGACCTGGAGAAAATGATCATCACTCAGCTGTTGTTGGCTGGGGACAAGGTGGTGCAAGGTCAGTGGAGATCAGAGGTGACAGGGAGGCACTGGGTACAGCTCAGGAGCAAATTGTGGGAGAGAAAAGGGGGCAGCTGAGGAGCCCTGGAGATGGAACCCACCAACCCCACTGGGTCCTGAGGTCTTTGAGTAGGGAGGTTGAAGGGGCACAGCAAAATCTTGTCAACATTTTTCTTTTATTTCCTGCTGGAATTGATTTCATGTGCAATTTTAGGCTGAGTGCAATGATCCATTAAAGCAAAACAGAAAGGACATGTAGAAAAATGTAGGGTTTGCTACCTTTTTTTTTTCCCTTCCTCTTTTCTTTTGGTGTTAAACTACTTGAAAAACAGATAATCTGAGACCTCCCAGTTTAGTTCTGTTCTCATTATCCTGGCAGAAGTACAGAAAGAATGCAAAATCAGGCAGTGTCTATATTGTCCTAAGGTAGAACTCTTATTAAATTAGAGGTAGAGAATTTTAGCAACAAAGTAATTTCTCAAGTATGATTAATAATTGGAATTTCTGTCCTAAGAGATTACTGCTGGAAGGCTGCTCCTGGGTGGGTTGCCAGGACACCTGGTGGGATGCAGCAGGGAGCACTGAGGCACTGCCACTCTGTCCTGTGTTGTGCCAGCTCCCTGTCAGGGTTCCATGGGTTTTCCTGCCCATCTCATCAGACCCTGGGCTAATGAGAGTCCTTGCAGGAGAAATCACACAATGCTTAAAGCCCTTAAAAATCAATCACTGTACAAAGAGGAGTTAAAGAAATAAAAAGTGAAAAGTCCTTACCAGTCTCTGTGTTTAATAAGGTGCCTACCTGTGCAAGTTTCCTGCTCCAGTTGACAGTGAGACTGTGCAGCAGTGTTATGGTTGTCTGCTTGTGTGTTAATATATGTAAAAAGAGAGGTGGTACTTTGATATTGAGGCACTGTGCTGTTTCACATGGTCTTGGAGGAGCTTATGCTCTGTTTTTCCAGACTTATTTGTTTGCCTTAACAGTTTCTATAAAAAGAATATTTTACAATGAACAGAGGGAACCCTACCAAGCAGTCCCAAAACAATTCAGGCAACTGACAGAAGGCAGAGTTTTCTGCTATGAAGATGTTACGAGTGCCTACACTTTTTTTCTTATCTCTTGGCATCCACTTTACATTAGCTTTGGAGAGTGATTTTATCTTTAAATATGAATCAGACAATGTTGCCAAGACAACCTCTCTTCAAGCTTTTCATTTTGCCTGCATTGCATGCTGAACCTCTACTCAGTCTCCCAGAGCAACTGGTCACTTATTTATCAAGTGGGGTTTGATTTGATGGAGCAAAGCATTCCAAGTGCAGGATTTTTCTTGGCTCCTTTGCAAGTCACTGCAGCCAGTGTTCCTCGCTCTGTCTGCAGGGCTGGAGGAGGCCAGTCACACTGGCAACTGGATTCCAGCACAGGAAACAAAATGTTTGGGTAAGGTGCAGCTCTGTGTTTGATTCCTGCTTTCCCAGCCCCTCCTCCCCAGGCTGCTGCTCAGGATCTCTGCTGGGCTATTGATTGTCAATGCAGCATTGCTGTATTTTAGGCTATCACAGTTGTGCTCACCTTTGCATTCCCCACAAATATCTAATGGCAAGGTGCCTTTTATTTAAAGCAGAATGATTTCTGTGGCTTGGCAGGTGCTCAGGTGGTCTGTAGGTGTTGGCTGTCCTGCTGCTGGCAGGATGGGGAGGAGGATGTGGGGTTCAGTTACCTGTCCTTGTTCCCTACCATGAGAACTTTTGATGTGTCACAGAATGTCCTGAGCTGGAAGGGACCCACTGTGATCACCCAGTCCAATTCCTGGCCCCAACAATCCCACCCTGTGCATCCCTGAGAGCATTGTCCAAATGCTCCTGGGGCTCTGGCAGCCTTGGGGCTGTACCCATTCCCTGAGGAGCCTGTCCAGTGCCCCAGCACCATTGGGGGTGACACCCTGACACCCAACCTAAAACTTCCCAGGAAAGGCAATGAGCTACTCAGCTGTAGATTACTGAGCTTTGCCTCAGCATAACAGAGTGGGAGAAGACACAGGCTCTAAGAAGCTGAAGTTAAATATAACTCTCTCTTGTCAAAGGGGGAGTGACCAACTCAAATCAGATTTGAATAAATATAGGCTCTGTTTGTCATATGGTAATATTAAATTCCCTTTTCATTTCTTATAACCTCAGTGTATTTTATGCCCCTTTTGCTGCTACTTCTCACGCCTTTGCTAACAGACCCTCTGTTCCCAGGCGCTTCTCTGCACTGTCACTCTTTCAGCTTTATTAAATAGTGGTTGTATTGTTCTGTCTCAAAGTTGCAAAGGAAGCTCTGGCAAAGTGATGTTTTAATTAAATACAACAGCAGAAGAAAAATGAAAGAATTTGCTGGAAAGGTTTCTTAGCTCCTTTCCTGCCACAATAAAGTTATTGCCTCAAGGAACGTGGCTGCATTGGTGACAAGGGGATGGCCAGTGACAGCCAAGGCTGTGACAAAACAGGAGGGGTGCCCCAGCTTTGGTGGGAACACGTCCTGGGCACAGTCCTCAGGGGTCTAAGAGTCCCCCCTGATTCCTCCTGCCTGGGTTTCAGGAGCTGGAATCTCAGATTTTTTACCGAGAAGCAGCTGAAAGATGAACAAGGCAGGAATTCATCATCCTGCCCAAGATGAGAGTTTATCCAGTGACAGCCTTATATGATCACTGGTGTTCTGAACAGTTTGTGTTTTTCACAGAGAAAAACAATTTCCCCTTGAAGGATTTATTTTTTTTTTGTCAAATATTTCCAAAGTTTCAATTATTTTTTTTTAGCTATTGCATCCATTCTTTCCAGCAGAGAGACACAGAGGTCAAAGTCTCTGCTGCATCTGTCTCCTAAAAGTCTTTCCCATGTTCTGAAAGGTTGCCTGCAGCTGAGGGACTGCTTTTCCAGTTTGCAAGTTTAATGTGGCTTTCCTGTCACATTTATGAATGTGGAATCTGTTGGTATTTAATATGATCTGTACCGAATCCACAGCAGAAGCATAAATATTTATTGCTAATTTTTTCTTTGCAATTGATGAACATTTTGCATGTGGGCTCTGCATCTCAGAGAGTTGTTTTTGTGTGTGTGTGTGTGTGTGTTTGAGGGAGTGTTGTGAAAAACTCATCAAAGTTTACTGAATAAAGAAAATGCAGATGATATTGTGAGCTGCAATGTACTACAGTGAAGGGATTGTTCTAAATGCAATACATTAAAAATTATTTCATCCAGGACATAAATGACATTTCAGATTTTGAAAAGAATAATTATCTGTGCTGGTGCATGAAAAAGTTCTTTATCCACTGGAGCTTTTTTTTTTTTGTGTGTGTTTTAACCTGTTAATGATAACTATGGGATTTATTTAGTGTGTGAATAAAGTGGAGTGACTTGGTCTGTCACACTCAGCCATGTGGGCTGTGTCTGAGGGTGGAAATTGTCCAGTCTGGGTTTGAAATGCAGCTGGAACAGAACCCCTGGGTTGGGTCAGACCTGAGGTCTGGATGGACCCTGCCTGGAAATACAGGCTCCAGGCTTTGTCTGTCTGTACAAACCAGCTTCCATCCCCAGGGTAAGTGAATTTCCTCCCTTTTCCTTGACAGCTCTGGATCTCAGAGACTGGCAAACACAAATCAGCTCCCCCTTGGAGGATATGGAGAACAAAACCTGTACTTTGGCAAACTCAATTTTTCAATGCAGCTGAGCTCTAAAGTCTTTACCTGTACTCTCACTTTCTCTTCTGCATGTCTATTTTTTCCTTTTAGTTGAAAAGTGGATTTGGAAACTCTTGGAAATGCAAAAGCATGGAAACCAATTGTCTTGATAAGCTATTACAAGAAAGGGTTTAAACCATTTGGGTTTTTTTCACATAGAGGTACAGCAATAGAACTATTAAGTTCTTACCAAGAACTGCTACTAAGACTAATAATCTATTAGTGAATTGGTTTAAAGGAGAAGAGAAAAACATATCTAACTTGCATTTCTTTTGACAGACAAAGCAAACATTTTTTTTGCACTACTTTAAGAGTAAATGCATATTTTAAAAATGTAATGGCTGTCTAAATTATAGCCATTGAGGTTTGGGTCTGGGGAGGGTACAGAAAGAACTGAAACTGTGTCTGAAATAGATGGAAGGTGTAAGAAAAACAGACATTTATTGCAATGGTCTGTGACCACAAGAGATAAGATTTGAAGCTTTGTATTTTATATTCTTTACTATCCAAACCACAAGGAAAAATTTACTACAGCCTCATGCCTTTTCCAATTGTTTTCCAAAACTATGCCAACTGATTGCTCTAATTTTTTTCATGTTTATAAAATACTTAGAGGATTAGGAGCATGATAATAGACAAATACAGTTTAGTCCAGGAATTCTCTCTAATTGATGGCTGTCTGGGCAAGTAGAAGACATAGGGTCATCTGAAATACTCCCCTAAATATTATAAAAAGAAATGGCAACTAAGTTCATATGAGGTGACAAGATTTAAATGTTTTTATAGTTGGGTTATAGCAAAATAAAGTTCTTTTATGGTAGTAATTGTTGCTTTATTCAGAGTTCCCCTGCCTGACTGCTAACATCCTGAAGGTGTCTCAACTACAAGGATTGCTCCCTCCCAGCAGAAAGCCCTTGAGGAGCGCTCCTTGCTCTTAAGGTGAGCCCTGGGAATTCCATGGCTTCCAAATTCATTCTGTTCACATTGTAATCATTCTTCAAATAAGCTTGTGCAGTATGTGAGCTGGTTTTGAAACTTTCTGGGCAGCAGAGACTCCTCTGGCCACAGAACCGACATGTCAGGGTCCTGCCACGCTCTTCATGCACATTTGAGAGTTTATTTTGCATCAGTAGTTCCAGCCAGTGTGGGAAAAGGATGTTATATATCAAAAGAGTGTAAGAGCTCTTAACCTCTGTGTTATCCAGGAAATCCATGGCTTGCATTTCTGTGAGCTTTACAACTCTCTGTGATCACAGGAGTAGGATCCACTCGAAAGATGACAAAGGATGTTCATGCTGGTGTTTGCAGAGGTAAAAGGGATCTCATGGCTGAAGACAACCACAGGTTACACTCAGTGTTCCCATTGGAGGGAGAGGAAATCCAGGAGTTGTTGCCTGTTTCTGAGCTTTCCCTGTGCCGGTTTTGGTTGGGGTAGGGCTGTTTTCTTTCTCAGTGCCTGGTGTGGGGCTGTGTTTGGGTTTGTGCTGAGCTGAGCTGCAGGGCTGATGGCACAGGGGGGTCTCTGCTCCTGCTGAGCTCCCACAGAGCCAAGGCCCTCCCTGCCCCTGCTCTGGCCATGCTGGGGAGGGGACATGGCTGGGACAGTGACCCCAGGGATGTTCAGACTGTGTGACATCGTGCTCAGGATACAAAGTGGGGGAACAAGGAGAAAGGGGGAAGATTTAAGTGGTACCGTTTGTCTTCCCAAGTCCCTGGTACATGGGATGAGGCCCTGCTCCCCTGGGAAAAGGAGTGAGTGCCTGTGGGGGTCTTGGTGACTGGAGTTAACTGTGACAGTGGCTGAAGTGATGCTTTTCCTTCACTTCATAACTCACCATATAAATTGAGTAAATATTAGTCATCCTTTTAAGAAAATAACGAGAATTCTGTAGGATGGGGCCATATGTCTGCATCATTTATTGCAGTTGCATTTTGAACTCAGACTTGGTTTAACATTGGGTTTGTTTCCTAGCCTTACAGTTCTCCTTCATCCTGCTAAGATGTTGGGCAGGGCAGGGAGTGAGCACTGTGGGTTTTTCCATCTGTCCTGCAGTACAAGGTGCCTTGTGACCTGGCAGCCATGAAGATACAGAAAACAATTTTTTAAGTCTAGGAAATAAACCTCATACTCTGTTGAGTCTCAATATTTACTGTCCACAGAATAAATATACTCTTAAAAAAATAAACTATCTTGATATTTGGCTCTATTTTTACAGTGTTGGTTTTACTTCAGACTAAGTGTGAGTGAAGAGATAAATTCATGTGGTTTTCACAAGAAAGTGTTTTATCCATTTTCACTTGCTAAAGCACACAGAAAGTTCATCTGTCATTATGAAAAAAGCAAACAAAGAAAGGATTTGGGTATTATTTCTTGATGTTTTCTGCAAAAAAGTCAATAAATTTTCAAGTCATTTTACAGCATTGATATTTTGTTAAGCAAACACATCTGTTTCCAGATGTGGGTTGTTCAGTTTGTCCTGGGTGTCTCAGCATTTAATTAAGCCACAAACTCCCACACCCAACTCGGTATTTACCCAATTTACCAGACTCTCTTCCTTTAGTGATCCTTTATCCTTTTGTGCTTGCCACCTACTGCTTCATCCCCAAATTAAATCAGTGTATTTTCCCAACACCACAGGCATAGCAAGTCTCTCTGACCTGTCACAGGTCCCACGTAAAACAACCTTTTAAAGATGTGTTTATGGTTGCTGTAAATCTCTCTATTCCCTCTCCCATTGCAGGACAGAGTGTTTCAGAACAGGTCCCATCTGGGGAACTCTTGGCAGGATGTTTGCAGCACTCAGGAGGATGCTGGGGTAAGGTCCCCATAATGAAGGCAAACTTTGCAACTTGCAGTTTTCTAGAATTCAATAAAAATTGAATGGGTTTGGAAACTGTTGTGCTGCCTTCTGGCCCAGAGGCTGTGGTGGTGGTTGGTGCTTTGGCTGGACTGTGTGGAAGTTGATGAAGGGAAGGGAGACACAAGAGAGAAACTGAAGGGCAACAGAAAAGTAGGAGAGAGGACAGTAAGGCAGAGTCAAAGAAACTGAGGAATGCAAGTCTCAGTTGCTCTGGGTTTACCCTGCTGGAGCTATTGAAAATGATCCTAATTTAAATAATTATTAGGAGCTAAAAATTACATCATTAACCCAGGCAAAACCTTCCTGAAATGCTGCTGCTTTTGTCTTCATGTACCTGTCACTGCAGGTGGCACTCACCAACCTTTCCAGTCACTCTGTCACAGTAATTCTGTAATTCTTTCTTCTCTCTTCCACATGGGAGAATGGAGCAGTGCTGGAGTTGTCCTTGTTTCATTCATCCAAGCTCAGCTGGGTTCTCAGCTTCATCTTCCACAGGACTCTTCAGAGCATTCTCTTTCCCACTGTATGAACTCCATCATCTTGACTCCAAACCAAGAATGTTTTGGGCTGGGAGGGACCTTATAGAATATCTAAACCCAGCCCTCTGCTGTGAGCAGGGACACCTTCACCTTCCACCCTTCTAGATTGCTCCAGCCCCTGTCCAACCTGGCTTTTGCCTTTAGCTCTTGTCTTCTCTCATTCCCAAGAGATATGTGGGAAGCTTTAAGAGTAATTTCCCCTCACACAGAGTTCTCTGTAAAGCCCAATTTCACTTGAGTACCCTCCTTGTTCACAGGATTTGATGCTCCTCAGCCACTTCGCCCATAATTTTTTT
>WEIU01010603.1:608324-620798 GCA_013389925.1 Aegithalos caudatus | reverse complement strand
TTTTTTTTTTTTTAATGTCAGCTTTCTCCATGCAAAGTTTCATACAGCACAGGAGAAAGTCTGAGTGAACAAGGTCTAAAATACTCCCTGAGACATCAGGTATCACAGGGTTATCCCCTGCAGAATAAAAAATGCCTTTTCCTTGATGGTTATAGCTGTGAATTCAGTGGAGACTCTGGTTGTGCTTGAGCCCAGTTCAGGGTCTCATGGCAAGGTAAGTCAAGGTATTCTGAAGGCCAGTCACTATTTTTTTTTCCATGAAAACTAATAAAGAATTGTTCTGTATACATTACCTAGTTACTCAAGAGGAAGCAAAAGTGATGCCTTATCCCAGCTGTGTTTGGTCATAAAGCAGGAAAACACAATTGGATGGATGAGGCTCACTGGGAAGATGCAGGGAGAAGTCACAGGGATGACTTTTTTTTGATGTGAAAGCAAAAATAGCTGAAGTGAGGGAATGAGAGATACACAGAGAGTGGGAAACTTGTTTTCTTGTATTTCTTCCTTTCTGCCTTTCTCATGGCTGTTTGTGTGCAGAGCCTTGTGTTGTTTGGTTTCTTTTCTTTCTCCTGAGGAACTCATCCTGGCAATCAGATGAGGAAGACAGGAAACGTTCCTGATTGCACCCAGGCCAACTGGAGAAGCACAGGCAGAATGTTAATCCAGAGCTTCTACTACTTATGGTACTGGTTTGGCTTCTTTTAAATAAATCATCTCTTCATTTGTCATCAAAATACACAAAAAGCTTAAGATTAAATTAGGTAGATCTCTTTCACTCTTAAAGTCAATAAAGAGAAAGTTTATATTTTATTCAGATGTATTCAAGTATTTTTGCCGGGTATACTTATTGTTTCTGTTTTACAGATGTTCATATACTACAATTAAGAGTAGATTTTGCTGCTACTCTCTATTCCTTGCTGGTATTAAGGAAGGGAAGATTTGTAGTTGTGTATGATTAATGTATTTCTCTTTGTCCAATGGTTTGGTGTTTGTTTTATTGTTTTTTTGTTTTTTTGGGTTTTTTTTTCTATTTTACAATAGGTTTGAGAGGCATGTATTTAACAAGATAATTCAATTTGATATCTGTAGTTTGACTATATATATATATATACACACATATACACACTGTTTCAGTAATGAAGGAAGCCAATGATAACTTTGACATAAAAACACACGATAACAACATTTGAAGTTAAATTGAAAGTAGCTACTGCAAAAAATTATTGCTGATCCTTTGTAATGACACCTTAAGGTCCAGTCCTTAACAGGTTCCTTTGAAATGATCAGGGTCACAATAAAAACCTTGCTATCCATAATACCCTCCCATACCTGATAGTGTGTGTATGGGCCTGAAGTAGTTCTCTTTTCCTTGGTTAGCAGCCTGATTCTTCAATTAGACATTCAAGCACGGAAACCAAAGAACCAGTCATCCTTGTAATTAGCTTTCTTTGGTTTTTAAGAGCCAGCAAAGAAAGGTTTGTCATTATTACAGGTAGATCACCAGTTCTGCTGTGTTAAGGTTCTGAACTGTTCTCTCTTTAAAGGTTTTCTGTCTCCTGTGTGCTTTGAAGTACATGTTTTTACAAAGATGGCCTCACAAATGACTGTGTCTCACAGCTGTGTTGAGGGTCATTAGAAACAGAGGGTTTTTCTCAGTTTTATTTTATTCTGGTTGAAAAGAATACTAAGGAAGTTGTTTCTGTTACAGAAATAACATCCTATTGTTTTTCTCCCTGCAAGCCTCCAGTGCTTCACCTCATTTGTCTCATTCCTGCCTGCAGAATTGTGCTGTTGGAACGGCTGGCATGGCATGGATGTGTGTTTGCACTGGCAGGGAATATACATAAAAAGGCTTTGCTGCAGAGAACGTCCCAGAGGTCTTCTGCTGGTCTCAGCTAGGTTGGAAATTGTGCATATTTTCCTTGGAGAGTGAAGCTCTCTTCTCTGCCTGAGCAGAGTTGACCTAAGGAACTTTTCTGGCAGGAATCCAGCATTGCTGCTTCTGCCTTGGAGAGAGGGAGGTTGTCCTGGGCTTCATTCACATACAGGCGTTGTCTGATTTCCTGTCATGAGGAAAAGGTGACATGTTTATCACAAATGTTGGAAAAGGAGCTGTACAGTTCAGCTTCTGCTTGAAAGACTGGGAATGTTTCTTGCTGGAACATGTTGTTCAGCAGTCTCCTGCTTTTAAGAATTCCATAAATTCTGGAGAAATTATAATTAAACCTAATCAAATCTTGGTGAACTTGCTGTCAAAAAATGCAGTGACAATCATCTCAGCCGTGTGAGAGCTGCCCCCTGAACACAGACAAGCGCTTCTGTTTTGAGCAGAGCACCTTTCCCTTTGTGTGTGAGTGGTTTCTGTGGCTTTACTCCATAAAGCTGTTCCCATCCTTCTGTGGCAGCAAAATCCTGATTTCGTTCTCATGGTGTTCTTTATCCACAGATTAGTGTGGATGAGGTCACTGGATAAATGCTCCACATCCCCTGCTGTCCTCAGGGAATAGAAGTTGCATCCTCAAATCCGATTATTTACTGAACTGGCTGTGCTGGAGCCAGTGCTTTGGGAAAAGTATTTTCAGACCTCTTTAGTTTTTAAAATGGTTTATTGTTATATGGGTTATTATCCCTTTGAACAACAAAACATCAAGTGTTCCAAGGTGACCAACTTTTTCCCAGTGATCTGTTTTTTCCAGGTATGAGAATTCTGCAGGTACCTTTGGTCAATGCTTTTCTCTTTTTGACACCTGAGTGTTGGTTGCTCTGTGTCCTCTGCACCTGCATCAGCCAGCCAAGACAGCACATCCTGCAGCCCAGGAGGGCACTGGGTTTCCAGGGGCTTTCCAAGGGACCAAATCAGTCTGGTGCATTCCTAATGATGCTGATGAGGTCACAGAGAAAATAATTTTGATTTGACAAGTAGGTATTTGGTAGAGAAGCAGTTCATAATAAACACAAGTGTAATATTGCTTCATGAAAAAAAGGCAGAAAAAGCCAAATCCTCTGAAGCAACTCAGTGGCAATAGGAGTACAAACCCATGGGCACCTGTGGCTGCTGGAAATGTGCAGGAATACTTGGAACAAGGGCCATGCCACAGGGGTTTCCCTGCACTGTGGGCTGTGCAGGCTGGCACTGAGCCTTCAGCACTGAGCCCTCTCACACACAGAATCACAGAATCATGGAATCACAGAATGTCAGGGTTGGAAGAGATCTCCAAGATCATCATCCATCAAACCCACCCCTAACACCTCAACTAAAGCATGGCAGTGAGTGCCACATCCAGTCTTTTTTTAAACACATCCAGGCATGGTGACTCCACCACCTCCCTGGGCAGATCATTTCAGTGCTTTATTATTCTTTCCAGGAAAAGCTTTTTCCTAATATCCAACCTTTGGTGCAGCTTAAGGCTGTGTCCTCTCCTGTCAGTTACTGCCAGCAGAAGGAGACCAACCCCACCTGGCTACAGGCACCTTTCAGGGAGTTGTGGGGAATGATAAGGTCACCCCTGAGTCTCCTTTTCTCCAGGCTGAACAACCCCAGCTCCCTCAGTCCTTCCTCACAGGGTTTGTGTTCCCAGCCCCTCACCGGCCTTGGGGCCTCCTCTGGATGTGCTCGAGCCTCTCAATGTCCTTCCTAAACTGAGGGACATGAACTGGACACAGCACTCAATGTCCTTCCTAAACTTAGGGCACAGAACTGGACACAGCACTCAATGTCCTTCCTAAACTGAGGGGTCAGAGCTGGACACAGCACTCAATGTCCTTCCAAACCTGAGGGGTTAGAACTGGGCACAGCACTCCAGCTGTGCCTCACCAGTGCCCAGTACAGGGCAGGAATGACCTCCCAGCTCCTGCTGGCCACACCATTCCTGATCCAGGCACGCTGCCATTGGCCTCCTTGGCCACCAGGGCACAGCTGGCTCATGTTCATGGCTGTCACCAGCACCCCCAGGTCCCTTTCTGCCTGGGCACTGTCCAGCCACACCATCCCCAGCCTGTAACATCTCAGGGGGTTTTCGTGGCCAAAGTGCAGGACTTGGCACTTGGACTTATTAAACTTCATCCCATTGGACTCTGCCCATCCATCCAACCATTCCAGGTCTCTCAAAGTAGAGTCTTCTTCAACAAATTCAAGACCCACCTCATTGTACCTTGGCAACAGCACTGGAAAGCAGATAATCAGCAGATATTCAGCCTGCCAGCACTCCAGAATGACTTTATTTGGGGATTTACTAGGAAATGTGATGGGAAAAGGAAGTTCTGCCTGCCATGTAGAGAACATAGAGTCAGGGGCTGCTCAGTGAGGTGGTGATGAAGAAAACAGAAGCAAGTAACACAGAGATGTATGTTTCCCTCATTTGTACAAGGCCTCCACAGTCAGATCTGATTTCTCCTAGAAGTGACAAAAAAGAATGTGTCCCCTGTGCCCATCCTGTCTTTGTCTGTAATTGAAATATAATCACCCCCATTGCTCTTGTAGAGAAAGCTGGTGGTAAAATGTTGCTTTGGCATCACAGAACTTTGCTTAAAGTTTATTAATGCTCCTACTGAAGTGTTCTAGAGGTGACTTTAGAGGTATTTTTGGGATATTCAAATACTGATATACAAATAACAAGGAAAGGATGTTATTATTGCATTTGGATTGAAAATTGGTGGGGGTTGGTTAAGTCCATCCAGGCTATCACACAAATGTTCTTTGGTTCAACTTTTCAAGGCAATGTAGGGTAAAGTGGACTGTTCATAGCACAGTTAAGCCTTGACAAAATAAAAAATAGACTTATTTGTGGCAGATTTGAGAAAAAGTTAATAGTTCTGCTGCTTCTTGTAATTAAAACAAAATATATTGTTAATTTTTAACTTTTTAAGAAGACCTTTTTTGTAGGTGCACCAGGGGATAAATGTGTGCTGAATAGAAATTTTATATCAACTGTTGGCATTTGTTAGAGGAATGTATTCACAATAAAAACAGAGTTCACTAAAGAGCAGCAGAGAGGTGATTTTCCATTTTTTGCAGCTAATTAAGCACAGAAATGAAGCAGTGGTGCTGGGGTTTTCTACTTGGCATACAAACACAGAGAAAAATTCATCTGCTGAAATTGGAAATAAAGACAAATTCAATAATTAGCAAAGCGTGTTGGGCATAGGGAGATGTTATGTTGGGTTTTTTTTAACTGTCAGGTTTTGCATATTTTGATTTCTCTGCAGCATTGGTAATTTCCTTTGAGCTGGTGGAAAAAATAGGATTTGGTGTACTGAAAAACTGAAGTGGCACAAAAAAAATCTTCAGTAGTTGGCAGAGAGGTCCAGGAATATTTGGGAAGTGTAGGAACAGTCCAGAGAGACAGGAAATCCTCTGATGGGGTCACTTGTTACACAAAGCTCTTGGTAATGACCAAAAAATGGGTGAGAATCAACACAAAACTCATATTCTTATTCCTCAGTCATAGAATTTGGATTTAATCTTATTATTGACTGAGTTTTCCACAAGCTAAGCATTAAAGACATAAATTTTAATGGCATTAAAAAAGTAAGACATTAATTTAGTAAGACATTAATTTTTTTTTCTTGCTTTTATATCAGAACAGCAAAAAAAAAAAAATCTTATTTTTTACAATTTTTAAATTGGAAAATTTGAGCAGAGATGGAATCTTGCTTAAAATACTCCCAAAGAAACTTGTTTGTCTGGACCTGATGTTGTGTTCCCAACATGGACAGGTAGCACTGCAGAAGTTTCAGGAGGTTATTTCACAGAATTCCATGGCATTTCAAATAACATTTGAGGAATTTACTCTGTGATTGGTAGAAGGTGGAGGGGGCTGTGGTTTTTCCTCCTTCCTTGTTAAGTTAATGAAATAATTCAGAATATACTGACTATATGTGTGTATATATATAAGTAACCAAGACTAGCGATAACCAAGATTAATTACCTTCCCTATGTAGCCAAGTTCTGGTTAATAAATTCAAAGTAATCATATTAATTAGCTGATTGACAGTTTAATTGTGGTCTGTTTTAAAATTATTCTATAATACTAGAAAGAAAAATCTTTTTTAGGAACTAATCCCTTCATTGAGGAATTTTATTTCTGCAGAAGTGAGAATTGGAAGAACATTCATCAGCTGTGAGTCACAGCATAATAGAATCATACCAGAGTCTGTGGAATCCTTCAGAAATTATTGAACAAAGTTGCTAAAGTGACTAATATGCAATTGTGAATTTGAGGTAGCAGTGTCAGCTACTATTGAATCAATATTCATAAATTAGATACCAGTTCTTTGAACTTGTCCTATTAATATTATTTGAGTAAAACTGTGGTTCTATACCTGATAATATTTACCAAATGTGTGCAAATTTTCTCTGTCTAATAAATGGAATTTCTTTATTTTTCCTCTGTGCTTTTTATAAAACACATGATAGAAAGAATTTTCTTGGTAAATAGTATGCTTAAGCAAGTTAGTAAAGATTACACTTTAAATTCATATATCCTATGAAAAGAAAGGGAAGATTCGTTTTTCTTACATGTCAAAAACTCTCCAAATACAAAGGAATGCTCCTGCTTTAATTTGATCTAAATGAAATGGCAGCAAAAAAAGATACAGTGGGGAGAAGAGAAAAAAATGTCGTGCTACTAATGGATTGTGATGTGTGAAATGGAATTGGAGATGACAGGGGAATATCAGAAATCAAAGCTCTTAAAGACACTTCATTGATGGCTGGCAAATTGTCACCTGACCCAAGATGGGAAGTTCTGGAGCCAGCTCTAAACAATCTGTGGGAGAGGGATGTGTTTCCATGGTGTCCTTGAGGTTTCAGAGATCTCCAATAGAAACTGAAATATTTGTAATCCAAGTGAAAATAAAGAATCGTAAAAGATTTTTTCTTTGGAGAAATGATTGCTCTGGAGTGAGAGGTGATTGTAGAAGGGATTATTTATAGAGCCAGGGGTCATACTGGAATCTTTCCCTGCAGGAATTAAGGCATTCAAGGCCTGTTCTGATGCCCATGGCCATCAGCAGAAGGATGCTTGCTGGCTGCACTCTGGAAGAGATTTCCCACAACACTTGGCCTCACTTAAGTTGTTCTTGTGTCATGTTGACTTCATTTTGCTTGAAAGAAAGGATGAGGAGTGATGGACACTGAGGATGAGGAGTGGTGGACACTGAGATCAAGCAGCCAGCACTCAGCAGGGAGCTCAGGCTCTCCAGGTGGCTGTGAAAGCCACTGGCAGGAATGGAAAATGGGATTTATTTTTTTAGCACATGTGCCAAAATGAGTAATTCACTGACTTACATTTGAACAGGAGCTGTGCATTTTGGGAAGCAGCTTTCCCAGCCTGCAGTTTTGTGACTGAGTGTTCTACAGTGTCCTCCAAGCTTTAGTGATCCTGGGAAGTCCTGGTGGTAACACTAGAGAATGATAGAGTTTATACACTAGAGCAGGCTGCCCCATCCAGGCAGGAATAAAATCCCAATTTTTAAGACATATCCTTTGCCTAAATGGATATATTTTCTGCAGTGGATCCTCTCCTTGTTCTGCCTTTAGAAATTTACACTGGGGAATCAGGAAAAAATCCAGCTCCATCTTTCTGTTTCAAGTGGTTTTCACACCAGGAGCTGGATCATTAATGAGAATGTGGCAAAGTCCTCTTTCAGAGCATCACATGCATGTTTTATCTGTAACATGGGAATGGCCTCATTCCCAGTTTGATTGAAAGAAATTTTGTCCATCCTCCAAGAGAATGGTCAAACACATTCCTTCCTTAAGCAGAGGAGCAATTCATCTTCACACCTTGAGTGTTTGTGGATCCCAGCTTAAAAACTCCAAACACACTTATTTCATGTTCTTTCTCCTCACCTCCACAAGAATGAGGAGTTCTGAACTCTTAATATTCACTTATTTTCATGCACTGCTCTTAGCTTTTGAAGGGTGTCTGTAACAGATCACAGCTTTCTTTGCAGAGAGTATTTGGTCCAATGCCTGGCTTTGAAGAATTAATATACCCACATTATTTCAAAGCATAGCTGTTGATTGATGTGAAAGGATTGTTGCTCATCGTTGAACTGTTGTATTTTTCTCTGTGTACACAGCAGGGGAGAAGCCGAAAAAAAAAAGCGTGGCAGGTGTGGCTGGGGGGCTACTGTGTTTTGGTTTTACATTTGTTCAAGTTTCTCAGCAACTTCAAAGACTTTCTCTCTCTTCTGAAGAACTGTTGCACTCCTATCTGTAACCAATGCTTAATGTTCATCTTTTTTATCATTTCAGCCCACAACCAAGCTTTTATACAAACAAAGGAGCACTGGCTGCAGTGATACAGATGATGTATCACTGGCTGTTGTGAGACATGTACATACATCATATAACAAGTGACACGGAAGGGATTTTGCAAAACAGTCTGTCAAAAAAGTGACGAGGTTTCTAGATGCTCCTTGCTCTGAAAAGGGGTTATAAAGTGTTTGTTTTCAAAGAAGGGTACTTTAATCTATCCTAGGAGCATCAGTGATGCCAGCTGCTTTTGTGCTCAGTTTCTCTGAAAGCCTGCTGAGCTCCTCTGAAGGTGTGCATTACCCTTCCTAATTAAATCAGGGTGATCAGCTTGTTGAATGTACAACTAAAGTGTCCTTTCTGTAAACATTCAAGCAGTGAGCTTTTATAGTTGCTCATAGTATAGTTGAAAAAAAGTAAGGAATTAAATTATGCACAGAAATAAAATGTTTTCCTGACTTGCTCCTATCATTCATAATTGACTTTCTTTAAACTTCTGTGGTCATTTTACAAGCTTCATGACCTCTGTTTTTCTGAGTGCTATCAAAGTTCTGTAGTCTTAATTTAGGGGCCAAAGGGTCTCTGAGCTGCCTGTGATTTGCATGAATCCTGCAGGAATGTAACTGCATTAAAGGTGCCAGTCTCTCTGGCAAATCCAATGGAAAATCATCAGTGTGTTAAGAAAACAGTGTGGGAAAAACAGGCCAAGAGGCCCTTCCTGGCTCTGTGCTTCCCTTATCCAGAGATCCCAGAAGCCCTGTGTCTGCAGGGAGTCCCTGGGAGCTGGAGGGCACCAGGGCAGCTGATGCTTTTCCACTGAAGGGTCTGTGCACTTCAGTGACAACAATATTGATTCAGCTGCCACTGAGGGACATCCCAGTCCAAATGGAACCTGTGTCTTTTCTTGATGTGCATCTCTGGAAGGGGGGGGATTCTGCCTTACTCAGATGGGACCCCCTGGCAGAGCTGCCCCAGCCCTGGGGCCCAGCACAGGAGGGACCTGGAGCTGCTGGAGAGAGGCCAGGGGAGGTCATGGAGCTGCTCCAAGGCTGGAGCCTCTCTGCTCTGGAGCCAGGCTAGGAGAGCTGGGGTTTTCACCCGGAGAAGACTCTAGGGAGAGCTCAGAGCCCCTGCCAGACCCTAAAGGGGCTCCAGGAGAGCTGGAGAGGGGCTTGGAACAAGGGATGGAGGGACAGGACACAGGGAATGGCTTCCCACTGCCAGAGGGCAGGGCTGGATGGGATATTGGGCAGGAATTGTTCCCTGGGAGGGTGGGCAGGCCCTGGCACAGGGTGCCCAGAGCAGCTGTGGCTGCCCCTGGATCCCTGGCAGTGTCCAAGGCCAGGTTGGACTTTGGGGCTTGGTGCAGCCTGGGACAGTGGGAGGTGTCCCTGGCAATGGCAGGGGTGGCACTGGATGGGCTTTAAGGTCCCTTCAACCCAATTCATTCAGTGTTCCTATGATTGCTCTTTCAGTTGCAGATGACAAAGAGCTCATGGCTTTTTTTTTTTTTCTCTCCCTATCTTTGTAATATTGTTGTGCCAGGAAATTTGGACTGCCTGAGGCTACAGACATCAGTGTGATCTGATTGTACTTGCAGGAGAAACCACATTAAAATGAGCAGTTACATAAAATCAAAACAAACTTGGAAGAGCTGAAGGGTTTCTCTTTTCAGACATTTTTCTGAGGAAGGTAAGGGATAGCTGTGAGCAGCACACAGCAGTGTCTCATTTCTTAGTAAACTCTTTTTCTGGGAGCTCCAGAAAGTGATCTAAAGCCCAGGGAATATTAATTTCCTTATAGGCCTAGGCTCTAATTAAGGGCTTATGAAGAAGTAAACAAAAGAGAGTCCATGGTCCTGTATCAGCACTGTCCTTTGAACATGAGGGAAAGGTGATTTCCTGAGTAGCACCATCCCTGCAGTGCTGGGAATCCCCCCTGGACATGGCCCAGCTGGAGGGGCTCAGAGCTTCCCTGAAGGAATGTCCCAGGAGATGGCTTTGAGCCCCGAGGTTTGGGTTTGCAACCTCATTTTTTCCCTCCCTGATCTGCCCTCTTGGAGAGAATCCAGAGCTCTCAGGTTTTAATCCCTGACTGTTTTGGCTGTGAAGAAGGGTAGGTATGGATTTTGGAAGCCCAGTATGACAATTTCTGCACCAGCCTGTGTGGTTACCAGAGGAATTATGCTTGAGCAAAACATGAATGGTGCTGGGGAAGGAGGAAAGGCAGCCCCAGGGCTCCCTGCCCTGCACAGACACATCTTCCTGCTCCGGGAAAAGGAAATCTCACAGAGCTGTCTCTGCCTGTGCTGTGTTCCAGCTGTAAAAACCCAGCTCTGAGCAGTGACCTCAAGCTTGCATGGGTTTCTTCTGACTTTCGGTCATTCCGACTGTGTTTTAAACAAGACTCCAGCTTCCAGAGTTTTCTTTCTGTGAATCAGACCTGGGAAGGGTGATATCAGATAGGAACAAAAAATGCAGGGGAAATTGGAATTAAAAGATTGTATCTGCTATTTATTTCAAAATTAAAATTTATCCCTGGACATCTTTAGAGAACTGGAGCTGCTGGAGATCTTGTCTGGTACTAAGCCTGATTTGGAGAAAGGCTTGCTAGTTACTGTGAAAATTAGCCAATTTTTAAATTGAGAATCCTTTAATTCAATTAATTTCCATCACTTCTCACAGCTGATTTTGACAAAGCATTGCTAAGAAGACAAATAGTGTAGAAAATGGCTTGTGTTAGTTTCTTAGGGGCTTCTAGAAACCAGGTATTTTAGTGCTTTAAGAAAGCACCAGATAACCTGAGTGCCTCAGTGTGACCCCTGCAATATTTTGTACCCATGTCTGGCTTTTACTCAAGTACAGAAGAGGTAAAATGTTGAGTGTATCATTCTTCCATGTGTAACCAAAATACTTTTTCTCCTGGTGGTGGCAGTGCTGGGTGAAAAATTCTGACTGAAGAGCAAGACCAGGAAAAACTTCCTAATTTTTTTTTGTAATTGTAACTAGCCCTTCTATCAAATGGACACATTTTGACTACACAGGGATCAGTTCCTCATAACACACATTGGAGAGATAAAAGAAGAAACAAAATCAAGAATAAGTTCAGGACAAATGCATTTTTTCTGGGAACTTTGTTCTTTAGGCCTTTTGCCTGTAATAGAGTTAATATTCTACTTCATTTTCACCATATTGTGTAAAGGAAGCTAAGTCACATGTTTTTGTCAATGTCATTTGCAGTTTTAAGCTTTTTGAAGTGTTGAGAAATAGGTCACTTCCCCTGAATTCAGCATTCAGTTTTCATGTTTAGTGGAGCTGAAGGTTAGAAAAAGTTTCAAAGCCCTTTTTGTTTTTCTTTTTTAAGCCATTATTCAACCTTGAAATGAAAACTCACTCGCTAAGGTATGCTAAATAGCTCATTTCCCTCATTTGCTGATGGAGCTAAATGGCCTTTTGGAGATATTTATGAAGATGACTTACCTTTTTCTTATGCACAACAGTCGCACTTTCTCATCCGTGTAATGGAAACAAGAGAGGCTCAGGCTGAGGACTTTCACTCCTTGAAACACTTTAGCTATTTTGCCAATAAATTTACAGTTTCAATACAAGATCTCTACATTTTAGAATGAAACATGGGATAAACCTTTTCCCTAAGAACTTGACCATGAAAATGTACTTCCGTGGAAAACTTTGTGTGCCTGCGGGCAGGAAGGTGTCGGCTGTGTTGGAGGTGTCTTCTCGGTCGGGCTGGGGCTGAGGAAAAGGAGGAAAAGGAGCCGTGTGTGCTCCACATCCCTGCCTTTCCGAAAGTCCCGTCAGCAGGAACTCACCGAGAACGGGGGGTTCTGCACAGACAGAGCTCGGTGATCCTCCCCCTCGCCCGGCCCTGCTCAGCCCGGCTGGAGCAGGGAGCGGGACGGGAAGGGACACAAGCGGCTCAGCTCCTGCCGTGCGCAGGGACGGGAACACCCGGCAGCGCATCCGGGGCTCCCCGGCATGAAAATTGTGACACCTGGTGACACCTGGTGACTCCCGGTGACTCCCGGGGCTCCCGTCCTGCTCCCCCTGCGCGGCAGCGGGCGCACCTGGACTGCGGCCGCGGGACACCAGGGGGCGCTCCCGCACCGCCTCCGGCCCGGCGGGGACGGGAATGGGAACGGGATTGGGAATGGGGAGAGGGAAAGGGAATGGGGATGGGGAGGGGGAGTGGGCTGC